>UELU01141658.1:0-154081 GCA_900490025.1 Megastigmus dorsalis
TATATATATATATATATGTACATCTGTATAATGTATAACGTGCAACAAAATCGTTTGGACCGCAGGGCTTCGGGTCGAAGATAACTGGGTGGAGGGGAGGGGGGGACCTTCGCAACAATGGAGAAAGATCAATGAGGGTGTGCATCGCGAAAACTTGTCCTTTTTCACCTTTATATACGGCTCGGTCGAGCGGCTCGCGCGTTGTACATCGATTAAAATAAATCGGCAAAAAAAGGTACGTAACAGCGGCTGTGGGGGAAAAAAGCGCTGAAATTACGCTGCTTTTGCCGCGCGTCGAATTTCATTATCACACTTTTTGCACATACGACCGCGTTGGAGCGCGTGCAATTTTTTCAAAGTGCGTAAATTATTATTCGACCCTTTTTATATATATATATACATGCCGCATTTCTGCAGCCAGCGCATCGCAGCTACACGAGCAAAAAGTGCATCTCACAGGCGCATGTAAGAGCTATTGATATGCCCCGCAGTACCGATCTATCGATCGATCGATCGATTCATCCACGTTATAATATTATGATGCTCTCTCTCTCTCTCTCTCTCTCTCTCTCTCTCTTTCTGTCTCACTGCTACATGATCCGCGTTTATAATACACGTACACCGAGTGGAACAACAACAGCAACAACAGCAACAACAGCAACAACAGCAACAACAGCAACAGCAACAAGAGCTCGCGGATCATCGCATTCTCCCGCAGAGATCAAGCGATCGATCCGATATCCGATGCGATCGCCGCGCGCATAAAGGGACGTTTCAATCGACGCGCCGATATCGTCATCGATCCACCTTCCCACTCCACTCTCTCTCTCTCTCTCTCTCACTCTCTGTGGCACAACATTATCTCTCGGATCTCTCTTCCGCGCTGCAGACACAAGAAGAACAAGAAGAAGAACGAGAAGGAGAAGAAAAAGAAGAAGAAGCGAGGAGGGAGGAGGAAGCGACTGGAGCGACCCGCGGAAGTCTTATCGCGGGAGAGGCTTCCTCTCGACGGTGCGCACAGAGCGCAGGTGCCGGCCTCCGTAGCCCAGATAAGCTTTATCTGCTGTGCCGACGAGCTTTGTCAATAAATCGCGCGCGCGTATACTCTCTCACACTCTCTCCCTGTCTCTCTCTCTCTCTCTTTATATCGCATCGCTAGCCGTTGATATTATAAGCGAAGAAGAAGACTCGCTCAATTATGCATTCCGTGGTTGTGCGTGTGTGCGAGGGGGGAGTTGACGCGTGAGCTCAAGGAAATCAGCTCTATTCCAGGGTAATCGCTCTGGGAGAATTTTCATTCTTTATTATAGATGGCGCACTCGCGATAAACTTATTTATAGTTTATTTAGCCGAGGGACTCGCACTTATGCAGCGACCTCATCATATTGTAACAGCTGCTGTTGCTGCGGCTAGTTTTCAAAATCGCTTATTCATGACTCATCGGTGCAAACGCGGGTTTTTCTTTTTTTTTTTCACCTGCACGCAATCGTGCGAAAATGCAAGGATAATAAACACCGCCGCGACGAGCATTATTCTTTATGAATAATATATATTTAATTATAGTCGCGGGTCTCGGGGAATCATCTTGCGTATTGCGGCGTGACTGTTACAGAGTTTATACTCTATCGTTATAGAGTAGCTCTATAGCGCTCAAGCGATATTCCAAGCGCATACCACGTGGAATAAGTTTTATTGTTTCGAAAAACAAAGGCTTGCGAGTATGTAGAGTGTAGTTTAAGAGCTGCCCATATAATACATATATATATATATACAAGCGAAAAATTTGAACACAAAGGCTTTTGAATCGGTCTAGGGAAAATCGAAAAAGCCATATGTATCGCAATCGGAATTGGAAATAGGTTTTGCATTTTCTCCAAGCTCCGAACAATGCGATCGCTATATATGTTAATTTATTGCGCGCATACCAAAGGATATTGATTTAATTAATCTAGGATTAACGAGACTCATTTTAACGAAGCTTAAGGTGCTTAATCCTTAAAAAAAAAAAGCATTCCGAGATAGTCTAACGTCTCGCGCACAAAAGCGGATTAAAAAAACAATCTATAGCAAAAGAATATAAGATTCTCCAAAGACAAAGGAGGGGAGAAGAGGTGGATCCGAATGAAAAAGATAGTCTCCTCGGCCGATAGAAAAGCTACAGATAAAGAAGGGAAGCAACAAAGACGCGAGAAAGGCGAGTCTCGCGCGCTATAGGTATATAGTGAAAATAAAAGAAAGCCAGCTAGAGAGTGAAGAAGAAGAAGAGGAAGAAGGTTCCTGCGCAGGGCGCCGAACTAGGTAATGAAGTAGGGGCGGGAGAGAGAGAGAGAGAGAGAGAGAGTAGAAAGAGCATCAGGAGAGCTCCTAATTGGCACTTCCGCATCGGTGCGGTCCGGTCGCGCGCTCTCTCTAGACCAAACCGCATGCACCAGAGACAGAGAGAGGGACAGAGAGGGGGGGGGGTGGGGCGGCAGATGGGAGCAAATAACGATTCAGCCTGGTCGACGTATACGTGCGATACTAATGAGGCCGGGACATAGGAACAAAGTATAGGTATATACAGGGTGGGACTATACGTCGCCTGACTACGACGACGAGGAAACGGAATCTTCCCTTCGTCCTCCTTCCTTTTCATTTTGCTTTCACGACCGAACTATGACCGCGAACGACGACTCTTATTCCCTATCGGTGCTGCTGTTCTCTTCGTCTTCTCCTTACAGCCTGCGCAGAGCCTATAAATAGGTAACGACTATGCCGGGGCACAACGACACTGGACGCGACCTGTTGCCGATGCGAAACGTGCCCTGTTCTTTCTCTCTCTCTCGACAAAGATGATCGGCTCTCGCTGCCTCGGCAATTGTTACAGTACCGATCGTTAGTGCATTTCCCTTGGGCCAATTGCATCGACGGGTTTCGGGCGTGTTTTAATCATCCTGTCCTTCGATATTACAAGAAAATCTCGTCGCTGCTAATTTAGAGACCATCGATGGTATATAAATAAATCCATATAATAGAAGATAAAGCACTGCACGGTGTAATAGCTGCAGCTATGCGTTAAAAATAGAATTTGCACGTTTAGTCGCGGGAATGGAAAAATTTATACAGTCAAACGCGGCATAATTCACCGGCTGAATCACAGTCCCATCGATAAAAGCCACCTTACGCAATTTGATCGGCGCGTAAACACAGTCGGGCAATCGGTGTACAAGTACCCGCAGCAACAGGCCGCATAAATATACGACACGCATATATGTTAGCTGCAGCGGCGACGGCGGTGGCGGCCTATCGACGCGTACAACATACATCAAAATCAACACCTCCAGCGATATAATGCCGCAGGTACTCTTAAACGCCACGAGAGATAAAAGCCGAGATTCAAGAGCCTTGACTCGACAATTCGCATCAATTACAAATCAACGCGCGCCGTATCGTGCGTCTCGCGCGTCCTCGTCCTTCTCGCCATCTCTACACACTATATATATAATACGAAGAAGACCTCGAGCGTCTCAACCCCCCCTTGACGTCGCAATCTGCTCATCGCGCAAAATCCATGTGTTTTTCGCATTGATTTGTCCATCATAGAATTAATGCGTGTATATATATATATATATACACGAAGGAAGCTGGCCGTGTAATACACGATCATCATCATAAGTTCAAATACCTCCCTCTCTCTCAACTGCTTCCATTTAAACTGACGACACCCTCGGGCTCCACCGACTCGCGGACGCCGCGATTCTAAAGCGCACATAGGCAAGAAGTAACCGGTGCAAAAGCAACAACGACCGCAGAGCCCAGCGCGATCCTTATCCGCCCCAGACAAATGCAGCAGCAGCAGCAGCAGAGTTCTACTTATAAGAGCCAACCTCTCCGGGTCCAGGCTTATATTCTAAACGAGAGGAAAAACAGGAGCATAACGAGCGCGAGAGGAGAGAGAGAGAGATGCTCGAGGCCAACTCGTGTCCACGCGCGCAAGCCCGAGCGCAAAAGCAGCCTCCTTCCGCGAAACGGTTTATTATTGATTGACGATCGGCGCTCGCGTTCGCCGTCGCCGCGGATCCTGTAACGAGCGACCGCCTCTATACAGTATATATATAGAAACTCGGCGCTAGTGCACGGATTAGCGAATTTGTTTTGTTCGAGAGGAGAGAGAGAGAGAGAGAGAGAGAGGACGATCGCGACCGAGGCAATCGATCGAGCCCCTCATTACTGGCTCGTAAAATTATGCACGCCGATCGCAAGAACTTTCGAGCCGCGCCGCTTCTTTAATTAAGCTATCCGCGTGTATACCCGTCTACTGCATACAACGTTGTATATGATCCTGCTATATTAACCGTCTCATGGTGCTCATCAATCTCTGCTCTATACGTATATACATTGCGCACACACTCGCCGCGCACTCAAATATTAGGTTAAAGCGATCTTTCGGCGCTCATGTTTACTTTGCAAAAAGTCGCGATGTGTATATAATATATATATATGTGTGTGTGCGTGTGTGTGTGTGCGTGTGTGTGTGCATTAAAACGGTATCGAATTAGCGACTCGAAAACGAAAAACACAAAAAAGCAGCGCCGCGATAATGAACCAGTTAAATGTAAATATAGCCTCGCATTACAGGCGGCTTAACGGTATAATCCACCGACCGAGTCATTATACAACGAACAAAAAAAAAAAAAAAAGAAGAGATAAGGAGAAAAAAAAACGAGCAACCACAAAGAAAGGGAAAAACTGGTTTTTCCATCGTCGCTTCTTACACGCCTCACCTGTAATTCGTAAAATTAGCATTATATATATATACGATTACGCTATATATACATATACAGGGAATCCACGGTGAATTGGCGAGGAGGTCGCGTGGCACGGCAATAGCGGGCGTTCTCGATTTTTCCATAGCCCGCAGAGTCGCGCTTCTCGCGTGCGGCGTTCACATTCACACGAACGTATATATATACGCACACGTCTTCCTCGCGTGTTACAATAAGAAACGGATATGCCCCTTAAGAGCGCCGCGCGCCGCGTGCAGGCGTTAATTGACGCAATTACACGTGGCGGCGTTGGCGGCGGCACCTCGTGGGATATACATCGCGGCGGCAACGACGGTCCCGTATATCATACACTCCCAAGGTGCAAGGTCGCAAGAGGCTAATCCTTTTTTGCTCGACGTTATGTGATATATATATATATAATAGTTGAATCGGCGTCGTCGTCGGCTCTCGGACGTTCAAAGGACCATATGGTGTAACGAGTTACCGATATATTATGTGCGCTGGCTCTCCCTCGAGATTCTCGTTAATTTATAGACAGTAATGAGCCGAGAGTTTTTTGCCACCGTCGCAGCGACGCGCGTGTTCGTGTCCCGAGGGTATACGTTCACGCGGACAGTATTGGATTCCGATTGTTCATCATACCCGTAGCATATCCGCCTCTTATTGCTTTTCGGGGATTCGCTTTTTGCCCCCAGCCTCACCGCTAAATCACCTTTTTCTCGTTTCTCTCGTATAGCTCGCTCGTTTTTTCTTTTTTCTTTTTTCTTGCGCCGCGCACTAAACAGGATTAACGCCATCTCATATATATATCACATGAATTTACAGTTTTCCGGTGCTGTATATAACAACATTCTCGATCGTTCACTTTATACACATGTACACACACATATATATATAAAAACAGAATATATTCGCAACGCTCGACTAGTCGTGCGATTAGAACGTATAGAACGCAGCAGCAGCAGCAGCAGCAGCAGCGGCAGCTGCGACCGTTGGAAAAAGCATTAACAGCACGCGCGCGGGTATAAATATATAATTGAAGGCGAATAAGAGCCCCCCCGCGCCCGCTAAAGGATAATTCGCGTGTCCGCGATGCACGCACAATAATTTTAGCGCGCTAATAGCAAGAAGAAATAGCCGCGAATCATCAGAGCGCCAGAATGAAAATATCGCGGAACATCTGCGGCACAGGCAGCACCGGCAGCAGCGGCAATTAGCGATGGGATAAAGAAAGGAATTTCGTTGTGCGTAAAAGCCGACAGTCCGCATTAAAATCAATTTCCTGCATAACGCTTGTATATAGAGAGAGAGCTATAGGAGCGAGAGAGAGAGAGAGAGAGAGAGAGAAAAACACGCGACTCTACACGGCTGCTATACTGCCCTTATTAAGCGCGTGTATCCGCTGCTGGGACCCTTCGCTTATACTACTTCTATATATATATATAGGTATCATAGAGTGTTGTAACGCGGTGGTGTGCATAATAGTATCGGTGCGAAATGTTACGTGTGCAACATCAGCAGGAGCAGCAGCCTATGCAGCAGCTTTTAACGCGGCGCTCGACGAGGCTGCTCCGGCACTCTACTATATACAGAGCGACTGTGCGAAATCCCCGTTATCGCGCGCGCTCTCGCTTCTCCGCGATTCTCCTGCTCAGTGTACATCCACCGGCGATGACGTATACGAACGCTCCTGTCAATTATCGGTCCCTTCTCTCTCTTTCTCTCTGACGTGCGTTTCTTGGGCTTTGTAATACTTGTTTCTCTCCTTTTCGCGAGAAGTGAAGAGAGAGAGAGAGAGAGAGAGAGGAAACGGTATATGCGCGGCGGCGGATTATTTCCTCTCTTGCGCAATTCTCTCCCGCGTATATACACAGGTCCGCGAGTACGTGCCGCAGTGTACGTTTATGTATAGGCGGACGACGATGCCGGAACAGCAGCGGACCGTTACCGTGTGCGCAGGGCCCGCCGCCACGCCCGTCCTTTTATTCTCCTCTTTTTTCTATATACCTCGGCTCTGGTTTTTTTCTTTCTTTCTTTTTTTTTTGTTTTGGAATTTTCGGCGCGCGGAGAGATGCAGTAGGTCAACCGTGTGCGAGTGCCGCGCCTAAAACGCGACCGACGAACCTCTCTCTCTCTCTCTCTCTCTCTCTCTCTACTACTATGTGCATTCAATGAGAGCTCAACTTTATACAGCCACATATACACAGAAACTTTTTCGTCCTATACTTTTTTTGTATCTCTCTCTCTCTCTCTCTCTTTGTCTCTCGGAGCAATACGGTCTTTCGGTCGACCGCCGTTATCTTATTTCTTGCCATTGCCTCGGCTGATGCTCATTCCATTTTTCGGAGACACGCTTTTGTGATTGTTTTTTTTTTGTTGTTAGCCGCGAGTCGTGGTGGGTTCCGTCAAAACACCGGCGGCTATACTGCTGCTTCCGTTTTTTACGATATCACCGATGGATACAAACATCGCTACATAACTGTTCTATATCCTCGATATCACGAGGAGTGAGCAAAGCGAAGGATCGTCAAACTTACGTCTATACTTATGAACTGCGGAGAGATTGAAATATAATTTATACAAACGTTTCACAAATTACGTTTTCAGGTTGCTCAATTAATGCCAAGTATGTATGTACATACGATACTCGAGCTGCGCCGCGCGGCTTGAAAAAAAACATATATAAAAAGAGATATACGAGGATCGTTAACGGAGCGCGGTGATTCGTGCAGCCGAGGATTTTCATATTTTTCGCATTATTCATACTTCGATAATATCGGCACGCGTCGCATAAACAACAGCTTACGCGGCGCTGCAGCGAATCGACTAATAAAAATCGCGCATTACAATTATGACTGTAGGTCGCTAAGCATAAACTAAAAGTATAGCCAATAATTACGGCGTAAATGGCCGCGTGATAATCGTACAGAAAGTAATCGCTTACCCTATATACACAAAATCAAATAGATATAGACGGATATATCGTCAGGCTGTGCAGTGTCAAATCGAAAATAGCCTCGTAAAGCGTTACGCCTGTATAACAAAGCTATAGCCTCCCTTCCACTCTTCTGATTGATTTCAAACGTACAGCCTCTTCTTCCTCCTTACATAAACCAAATTGAATAGAGGATGCGTATATATATATACACATTATGGCTGCAGCTGCACCGTGTCTATAAAGTATAAGAGCCTATAGTCGGCGTGCGAGCAAGGGTGGAAAAGCGCACGAGTGTCGGGCGGATAGATTAATTCGCCTTAGGTATAAATCACGTTCGTTTACCGCGGTGTATCTAATATATATAAGACGAGCGTTAGCGGCCGCGTACACTGCGCACGGTATAATCATATTCCGCGTTCCACGATAATGGATCCGCCGCCGCTGCCGCGGCCGCCGTCGACGCCGCGTGAGAGGCCTGTGGGCGCTAACGGCCTCCTCACGCAACCCAATTCTCCCATCTCTCTCAGCTGCAGCCTCTAGCCTCATACGTGTATATACACACGACTATTTCGACACGGCGCTCAGTCTCACAGGTTCAGTAATGATTTCGGCGCCCATATACGCGCAAGTAGAGCTGGGCCAATTTTACGGAAGCTGCACGGCCAAGTTTAACGACATTACGGCGCGCGTGCGTGCAGGAGAGCTTGTGCAATGCAACGCTTATGCTTTCAATTATCCCGCGAGGTGCAGCGCGTGCGCTCGAGCGACGGTGTTGCGCGCGGTAAATCAACGGGTAAAGGTACATACATCGTACACGCGCGCGTGGGTTCAAGCCTTTTCGTACTGTGTCCGCGCGTCCTTTTCAGGAAGTTTACCAGCTGATTGGGTTTATCGCGGAAAAGTCATGAATAAATTTCTTTCGAAACGGTTAGCGCGATGGTTATAAATACAAAAGTCTATCGTGACAAAAGCTGCCGTGTGTATGTGTGTGTGTGTGTGTAATGGAATAATCGAATTCTCCAACGGCGGGTTGGGTAATGTCTATAATAAATCGGCGAAAATCCGAGGGTTTCAGCTCGAGCGCTATAACAGGTCCCGCAAAAGAGAGAGAGCAAACACAACGGTAGTTCATCGCCAATAATTCTTTATAATAAAGCGCGCACCGATAGAGTGCCGCGTCCCTTTTTTTTTCGCGTACGTATATATACATATAACGGCCGGTGCATGTACACGAGCGTGCGGCCGACAAGTGGCGCTATTCCCATGATAGGAAATGGACAGCTCCAAGAGCTGGGACAAAAGCTCGGCGAACACATATATATGTAGAGGAAGAAAAGTGCAGCTCGTATGTACCGAATGGCTAAACAATCGCGGAAAACACACGGCGGTCGCGCTTCAACGAGCCTACGTATGCACGTATATGTGTGTATATATATATATATATATAGGAAACGATCGCACGACGACGAAAGTAAATATATACACGGGCTCGTCGTATATTACATGTACAGGTGATGATCCGCGGTAGGAATCGGCTCGCGACTATGGCCTCCTGGCCCATTCACCGAATTACGGTCGCGGGACTGCCGCTTGGAATATCAAGTACGAGACGCGGCGTATACATGCGCGAGTCACACGACGAGTCGCGGTGATCCGATGGGCGATATATACGTGTTATAGTAGCTGGGATGGGGCTTTGAGGTCAACGCGCCGGCTTCGTGTATGCTGATGTATGTTGGACGCGCGTGTCACCGCTCTAAAACCCCATAAACGCACGGATTGACTATATGTCTGGCTGAGATTAGTATCAAAATCCACAAACCCTTTTAATGTATATATAATGATAAACCAATTTTTTATCTAGAGTAAATTGACATTAGTCACCAATTTCAGATCTTTTTATGTATAGGAGTGATCGATTGAAACTATATACATAGAAAATATGTCATTTGAATTTCTACAATAAAAATCGTCTAAGAGGTAGACTACACTCATATATATATATATCGCTGCTCTCTGCGAAGCCGCACAGTTCGAAATTCGAATCAAATGTCGGAAAAATTCTCAGCATCTTCGCTCGCGCCTATACGCGAATGAAGATCCTTCTACTGAACGAAAAAGAAAAAAAAACAAAACCAAAATGGGAATAACGATTCCCCGCAGCACATACAGAACCAGAGAGTTGTTCGCTCGTACACAGGTGGACCGAAGTTGACTGGGAACGCACTCGACGTGTACGATATATATATATAAAAGTAACAGCTATCGCTCGCGCAGAAGTAAAACGTCCGTCACGGGACGTTAATTCGCCAAGGAAACACCGAGAGAGAGAAAGAGAGAGAGAGAGAGAAGAGGACGACTCTCTCTCTCTCAGGCCGTACATCCAGAGAGAGAGAGAGAGCCTCGGAAAAGCGCGCGAGCGGTAGTTGGATGCAATAAAGCTCATAGCCGGTCACTCGCAGAGCCGCGCTGTATACGCTGCCAGGGAGTCTTGTTTTCGTATACCCACACACACACGCATCACGCGGGCCAATTCATTATGATTGGCCGCGACGTAATTTACAACTGGCGCGCGTCTCGTAAAACGAGCGCCGTCGGTATCGCGCAACTTAACGAGCGAACGCCACCACCAACACCACGTGTGGCTGCTGCTGCTGCGTGTGTAGCATCCACTTGCGGATACTCGCGGCGAGGCATTTTTTTTCCTCCTCTCTCTCTCTCTCTCTCTCTTCTTTTCGGTCGTCCCGCGGGTAGTAAAGTACCAGAGGGAGAGAGAGAGAGAAAAGAAGAGATTCATTGACTTTTCCATGCATAGATTTAATAGTTGAGGAACTTCTGTTGTTGTATAACTGTCTACGGTTTTATGGGGCCTATAGTGCACCGCGAGTTGGTGCTGATGCCGCTGCCGCTGCACGGCCATGAATCTGGAATTTAAACGCTTTGTCTAAATATGTATGGCGATGTATGGCTTGTGGATGAAGAAATAGAGAGAGAGAGAGAGAGAGAGAGAGAAATGTTTAAGCTGCCGCCGCTGGTGCAGAAGCGCCTGATTTCTGGACGGACGTTTGCCTGCACGCGGAAACATATCGCGCGCCGAATTAATGGGTATCATCGGTGAAAGCATTCAGGCCGACCCGTTATAGAGCTATCAAGACCATTTTGATTTTTTTAATAATCCTTTCTTTTTCCGTTTTACCATTGTTTACATTTGATCATTCGTCATTCGACAAAATCCAAAACTCTTGTCGAGTCGCGTTCCAGCATCATGTACATATAGCTATTAGGCAAAAGACCAGAGATTCGCATGTACAAACAATCATTACCAGCTCGCCTACGCGCGCAAACTCTGTGTATAAACAGAATTAAAAAAAACGGACTTGAACGAGCCGCTAAACACATTGTCCACAGTGTACACTTATTGCTCATCAGCTCTTCATCCTATACCTCCAGCATATATAATACAACGCCCAACTACACAGAGAGAGAGAGAGACAGCAGACACTCGGAGAAATCTCGGAAGCGGGCAAAAAAAAGGGAGAAACGATACCCGGCACCATCTCGTAAAGCGAAAACAAAGCACAGTCAGTAGGTGTATACGCGGTAAACGCGTTAGAGAGGGAGAAAAAGGCCTTAAAACTAATATTTCTTTAACGGTATACACCCGGCATATATACATCGAAACTCGTTCAGAAGCGGCAAAGCAGCAGCACGCGTATACAAGATAAGCAGAACCTCGGCAAATCTCATCTCTCCCCGTACATCCTCCGCGCGCGTGCAAAACCCGTGGAATTTCACTCCCACACACGGCGGGCGAGCGTGTACGAAAGCATGCCGGTGCCTCTCAATGTCTTTCTCGATGTGTATTTCCGCGCTCCGTATAGAGGCCGTGTTGGTGGCCGCGGCCGCGCGAGCGTGAATGAGAATTCAGCCGGCGCACCAGCAGCTCTCTTGAGAGATGTATGAATGGACTGCGGCCGAGTGTGGGCTTTTGCTCTTCACCTGTACACGTCACGCATGCGTGTATATATATAAGTTCGCGCTCTTTCAGGTATAATACGATAATTCATTGCACCGGCCAAAGAGACGCCCCATTGTCCCTTTGGTTTTCACGGGCTGTTAGGATTCTGCAGCACCGGCACCGGCGAGTGTAAAGATTTATCGCCTCGACATCTCGGGGAATTTCACCGCGGCTCTTCTGTTTCATACGTGTATATATGCCGCGTAGCAGATGATGTGTCGCTGCACCGCGTTATGATTTTAGCGAAATTTATCCTCGAGGTAATTATATAGCGGTCGTCGTATGTGTGTTATGTGTATGATGCAACGATCGCCGCCGCAGCAGCAGCAGCAGCAGCAGCTTATCGCGGCACGACTTCACTCGTATACTGCCTTAAAATATGCATCGATTATGCTTATTATACGAGTGTCGTATACGACTCGTATAACTTTATTATAATATTTATAATTGGTAGAAGAAATCGCCTCGTTAAAGCTTACGTTATTAACGAGCCGCCATAGTCCATATTTAATAATAAACGGCTTTAATCGACTGATAATGTAGCCGATAATTTTTCACAAAATATATAATTAATAATTATGCTATACATGAATGAAGGAAAACACGTTTATTTTCTGTTTTCAGGTGGCGAAATGTCGGCATTGAGATCCGGGCTCTGCCGACCCGGGATCATCCTGTACCTGGCTCTCGTCATCCTAGCCGCACGGAGCACGCATTCCGGTAAGTAATCTATTTTCCTTCACACTGAAATATTTCGCCGACAATCGTCTCCTCTCACACACACACACACTCTTTTGGCTCTCTGTCTCTGGGCTATCGCGCATTCCTCCTCTTCTCGGCTCCATCGCTTACATATATGTGCAGCCGCGTACTGCACACCTTCCCCCCTCGTTAATCTCTCATCCTCGCGCTCGGGCCTACGGCGGCGGTGTCGGCGGCCCGCCGCATTTATCAGTAGTTCAAGCCGGTACCCGACAAGACAAACTATCGCGTACGCGCCGTGCTCGCACCGCCTATATACATATTTTACAAACAAAAGCTCGCGCGATTTAGCCTATGCGCTCCGGGAGAAATTAATTTTCGCATAATCGCCGTGCGTCGCGTTGACGAGAAAAGAAAAGGAAGGAAGGAAAATCGAAGACGATCGGATCTTTCGCTCCCCGCGCAACGATGGAAAGAAAAAGAAGGGGAAAAAAAAAGAAATAAAGATCGCGTCGAGTTACATATTACGCGGGATGCTTTATTAATGGGCATGTTGTACGGCGGGGATATACCGTTAAAAAGAATACCGGAGCGATTATATACCGAGAGGCGCGGAGCTTCAGTGGCTCGTCCTCTCTCGTGTTATTGGTATGTCCAGAATTCTCGTCTCTCGCCGCTGCATCGGCATCAGCTGATGATAGTGCACGCGCTTTAACGGCGCATATTACACATGTATACGCTACGCGAGCGATCCGTGTGCGTGTAGGTATCTCGTATAAGCCGCGTGCTCAATCGGCCGATCCCCCCCCCGTATCACCCATTGCACGCGAACGTGCAGATTTCGGCAAATAATTCGCGGCAGCACCTCTCCTATACCTTCATGCAACACACTCGTTTAATAATTGTATTATCGTATATTATGCATATACAGTGTGCAGTTATGCAACGACGATGTTGAACAGCTCTTTTCTAAATATATATACATATCTCGAATCGCTTTTCGACATTAGCACCGTGTATTATCGGTTATTACCGGTGTTAAAACACCGCAACCGATGCAGCCAACGAATCTCCCTCTATAGGTCGCCATATGCACGATATTCCCGTTATCATTCCAGCGTAATCGACGCGGGTTTTAATTATTCGCCAAGTGGGCAGATAAACGGGTCGAGCTGCACGCGCTCTCTCGAGAGCGAGATCTAGCCATCGGTAAAAAGAAAAAAAAAAAAGAAGAAATCGCGGAGAAGCGTATGTACAAACTGGATCGGTGGCGCGGGGCCCGCGAGAGCTGCTGAGCTACGCTTATAAACACACAGCGCACGTATATATCCTTTCCCGTGAACCGTTGCTGCTGCTACTGCTTCTCCTGTCCATATTCCCTCTCTCGTTCCCTCTCTCTCTCTTGGCGCGCGTCTATCCTCTGCTCTCGTTGTCAGTGCGCCATCTCTCGCGCGCGCTTACGTTCACGCACTGCATCAGCGGCACCAGCAGACGCGCAGGACAGCCGGTTTTCCCTCCACCCTGCAGCCCATCTAGACATACATATCTACTCTGTACGAGCGTGCAAGAGCGACGGGAGGTTAAGGACCCATTCTTTTATATATATATATATCATTTACATCTGTGCATCTCTCCGTCTCCCTCGCCTCTCGTTTCTGCGAATATTATAATGCGCGCGGCGGGGGAATGAGCATCGTCTCTCCTTTTTCCTATATGGCCAAGTCCCTGCCACTTTCGCCGTTTTACGAGGCGCCGCTTCAATGCGCATACATATATATATATACAAAAGACAAAAGCGCGCGGCAACACTTTGTTCCCGAGCTGACAGGATGAATCTCCCTTCGGGAGCTGCATTTCTGCTTCTTCTTCTTCTTCTGCTCTCCCCTGTTTGCGCAGATTTTTCTCCCTTTTCTACCTTTTCAGTGAACAACGCGCGATGCTCTCCCCCCCCTCGTTATACATTACACTCTCGCGCGCAGCTCCTGCTTTTTTTTCCGCGAAGGCGCCACTAAAAAAAGTTTCGCATCCGAAATGAAAATCACCGGATGTACACTGCGGATTTATATATATATATAGGCGAACTCGACAAACAACAACGCGCAGGAATCCCTCGAGGACTGTTGCAGTCCCTCTGTATATACACGTACACATAACCATCCTCGCATAGAAATGGCCGCGCGGAGCGAACGGCTATACACGCGTTTTGTTACCTCGACGAGTGCGAGCTCTCCTTCTCTCTCTGCCTGTTCCGCGGACACCGCGATCTACCGTTCCCGCGCGTCAAAAGAGGAGGATGGAATAGGCGCGAGCGCAGCAGAAGAGCCGCGGCGTGGCGTTATACGATGACACCTACAGCTGGAATTCGCGCGATGCAAATCGCCGCTCGGTATACGGCGGCCGGTTTAAGGGGGGAAAAAAAAAGTAGAAAAGATCGTTTTATAACAGTCCCCGGGCTGCGGGTGAGCCGGCGATAACTTGCCCAGGCTTCATACTTCCTTGCCTATGCAGCGCTATATATATTCATAGTTTTATAAAACGGATATAAAGCGATCGGATTGGAATATCAAATATACGTATACAGCGTTTTATATCGTGAAATTCTTTCGCAGATCGGGAATACAAAACTCATCGCAAGCAACGTTCGCCGCGCTAAATCGCAAACGTGTAATGTAAACATTTTCAAAACGTGCGGTGAGAGCGAATCATCATCGGATTCATTACGAGCGATGTTCCTCCGTAAGAACGGCCGCAGATTGAAAATTTCCATTTCCGTGGGTATATAGAGGCGAAAATTATGCCTGCGCCGAGAGCGGGTATACATATATATACGGAAACCGCGGTTTGACGGTGCATAAAATTTGTAAAGATGCGCGCTTGTATATACACCTGGTATGTCTATTTGTTTTGCATTAAAACGCGCGAGGAAGGCGCGGCTGCAAGATATATATATATATATATATACCACAGAGCGAACGACTCACGCGCAAGTGCGTGTATGTGCATCGGGGATATATCTAAGCATAAGGAGAGGGAGGAGGGGGGGAGGAGGTACAAGAAGTGATGAATGAAGCGTCGGTCGATTCGCTGTAAGCGATTATATAGTATGGCGAGCTGCTCGCAGCGCTTCTTCTTCTTGTGTATATGCAAGTGTTAGAGCGAGAGAGAGAGAGAGAGAGAGTAAACATGAAAATTTATGGAGGTTCGCGCGCGCGCGCGGGCGCAGCTTCACTCTGCATATTTAATGCTGTAATTGCGCTTTCCTATGGGAACTCCGGTTTACTTTGCGCCCAGTGAAATGCCGATGATTGAGGAATATTTATGAGAATTTTGTGCGCGGCTTTCCCCTCATTGCCACTCGGTCTCTTGCACCCCCTCTCGTATTTTGCTGCTTCGACGTTGAATATTTTATACAATGCGCTTTTATTATTAATGGAATAGTGTGTACAAGCGTAGCTCTTCGGACGAGAGGAATCTTGGCGCACGCGGCGGGATAGGAATCGCAAAGCGCGTCTGTCATAGTCGAATAGAGTTGGAACGCAGCGATTACAAGTTTTATCGTACGGATCAAAATGTAGAATAGCTGAGATATTTATTCATTGGCATCTTTTTATCAGCCGAGTATTTGAGTTTTATTCGGATCGTTCGAATCTCGTAATAATAATGATGATGTCGGATGAACGTGGCAAGGTTTGTTTGATGTAACGGGAAATTCCAAAGTAGAGTTCTGTTACCGCATATAATGGTTTTAAAACGTGCGATTCAACTTGATTTTCGATAAAATTAGAACTGCGATTCCTGCGATATAATCACGTACATCGATCATTAATCAAATTAAGGACGTCCCTGTTGGAAGAAATCAAAGACTATAAGCTTCGACCGATGATCGTTAATAATTCACTTGTACAGCTTGCAATATACAAACTTCTATATTAATATTCTATGGAACAATTTTACAAGTTCATTCCAAACTTGTATAAAATATATAGAAAAATTTAGTTATTTAAAAGCACTTTTCATCATTAACGCAATCCATCTCTTAAAATATCGCGAGAAAATCAATCATCTCCTCGTGAGCGAATCACTGCGTGTATCTACACAAAAAAAAAAGAAGAAGAAGAGAATCAGGTGCGCGTTTTCCCTTTTCACGTCATTGTACAAGAGGCCCGCAGCATAGGTCGCGGAAAATGGCTCGACGACGACTACGACACTCGGGCGCCATAAATCACCGGCCAAAAGCACATAAATAATTCACATTTTCCCGAGCTGAGGCGGCTGCGCGCCAGAAAAAGTAACGAGCTTGGTGCAGCTCGCGCGCGACCTTACACGTGTCTCTCAACTCTCTCTCTCTCTCTTTCTCTCTCGGTCGCAGCTTCTCTTTCTCCCCACGCGTTTAATCTCTCGAAGCCATCGTGATCGCCACGAGATAACGGACACACGTACTTATCCACAGCTATGTAGAGGGATCGGAAAGAAATCGAAGGCCCTTCTCTCTCTCTCTCTCACTCCGTACTTGCAACCGTACGTGGAAAATAGGGCCGGTCGCGCAACACCAAGCAACAAAAACGAGAGGAAAATCTCTCTACACTCTTGCCTATCCTGCATACCGCAAGGGAATTCCAGTCGCGACAACTGCCTTCATATATATATACGCACGTATGTATACGCGAGTGTTTGTACCGCAGAAGTAGTCAGAGTTGAAGTGTCAGTGACCGTAGTAGACGGTAGTAGCGGGTAAGAGTAGAGAGACGCACCTCCTTTGTGCACCTGCGACACACACACACACACACATGGCAACGAACTGCTCCGCGACTTTTCCTGCTTGCGTCATACCTGGATGGCCAAAAGTGGACGATAGCTATCGAGAAAAATGTGCCGTTCTTCCATCCTGTATATGTGCGTCTCGGTATTTTTTTTTTCTTTCTTTCGCCTGTACCAATATCGATCCTATAGCTACCGCAGCGACTTTTATAGCATATATGTATATATATAGAGGAGTGTGTGAAAGAGAGAGAGATGACTGTACTGTATATACAACGCTGACTGAAGACGATTGTCGATTTGTCACAGTAGTTCGGCTCAACTGATTTGTAATTCCTATAGTAGCTGCGGTAGCGCGCGAACGAATGAGGAATTGGACGATGCAAATCAGCCGGCGCATACATTTTCGAAAATATGTCAGTCACGATTTATGTGTGTCTACAGGTGCCTCTCTCTCTCTCTCTCTCTGCACGTTTCGGGTCGCGTATATACAACGAGAATCACTCGTTCGATGGGGAATTTGAGCCGCGCGCGCGCGCGTTCTCTGATCTCGATACAGAGAATTATATATATATATATATGGCTGTATTACTCTCGCGAAAAGATCAATCTCATCGCCCGGCAATTTCCAACGCACACAAATACATATATTTCTTCCAAACTGCAAATGAATTATGTACGCTTTATCATAAGAGCGGAGAGCGTCAAACGCTACATGTATACACGAGGCTCGGCGCGCGAGTGATTTACTTACACGTCGAGGGCAATCGCGCCACTCTCTCTCTCTCTCTCTCTCTCTCTCTCGCTCGGGTACAGCGCGCCATATAACCCAATCAATTCCGTCCGCGGCGCGTCTCTAATGGTGCAATAACGAACTTATATATATATATATGCGCTCTTCTCGCTCGCTTCCCATGGAGTATAGTGCCGATCTTCCGCGTGTTTCGTATTCGCAAAGGTCAGGCTCGGTCAGAGTCGCCGCCGTCGCCGCGAGCACAGCTCTCTTACCTATATATAGATATATACATATACATACTCGTCGCAAGGCCATAACGGAATATATATCTCGCACTGTGTATATATATACACGCTTTGTATAATATAATGTGAGTGCGTGCGAGCGAGGGTGTGCAACGTCAGCGTGACATCACCCAAATATATATATAAATATATATATATAAAAAGGTCATTTCGCAAAGTCACCGCGAGCCGATTTCAAGCCCGTCGTCGAATATATTTTCGCCTCGCTGAGATATAATACTTTTGTCCCTCTCGAAGATCTATGTCTCGATACGCGCGTGTGTGTGTGTATAATCAGCCTGGGAGATCTGTTGTTTTTGTTGATCGACGCCGATATGATGGGTACCGGTTGATTTTTACACGCTCCCCCGATCTCTCCCTATGTGTTTGTAACGCTGCTCCTTTCAATTTATTTATATCGATTGACCGCACTCTTTTATATATATACACTCTCTTTTTATATACACCTCTGCGGTCCGTTACCCAGAGATTAGATTATTCTCATTCGTCTTGGGTTTTAGCGAGAACTCGACTTTACGGTGCCCCCACCGCGCGGATAACTGGAAATGATTATCTTTATAAGCGGCCGGGGAGGAAGGGGGGAACTTTTGAAAAAAGTGCGTCTACTCAGCTTAGAGATATGTCTCTCGTAAAATTCGTACGCGTTCACACAGGAGGTGTAAGAAATAGCGATCGTAATATTCGCGTTAAAGGCTGGGTGCGAGGCTGGTTTGCTTAGAGCCATCGGACAAGTACATTTCGCAGCTCTCGCCCTTTTTCTCCGACTCGTTGCTAAAGAGACTCGTGGAGTACCGAGGAGTGCGACTATTATACGACGTCTCCTCGTCGCAAGTGTCGATGAATCACGTGGGCAGAGTATACTGAACTCGCGTCGATCGCTTCTCCAGCTCCGTATATTCTCTCTCGTCTTATATATATATACTACTGCAAAAACCAGAAAAATAATCATTGCAGGGACACGAGGTGGGGCGAACTCGTAAAACTCGCGCGGCTGCCGCCCCGAGCGCTGCTCCATCTATTTCCCTCCTTCTCAACCTTACAGCTATAGCGCGTCTTTATTGCCTCCCGTGTACCTAACACAGCTCCTCTTGTATACACCTGCGCTCTCTCTCTCTCTCTCTCTCTCTCTCTCTCTGTTTCTCTCACCGGGAGATTGGCGCAACCACCACAACGATAGTCCGTCCGCCAGGTATTATAAATTTACAACTATTAACCATTTAATAGTTCGGACTTCCTGTTGTATTATATATACTGTCGTTGTATTAGGTTCGTCTCGGAGAGCTCGTTTTCGCGATACCCCGGCTACAACGACATTGACCGACAGACCGTTCCTTTTTCTTTTCTTTTCTCCACTTTTCGATATGCCTATAGCGCGCTCGTTACCGTCGCGCCGAGATGTCCGCTTTTATTTACGTTGATTTTTACGATCGCGCCGCTCGTCGCGCACGTTAAATATAAATGATGATGATGTTACAAGGTATAAGTTTTGCGGCTACTTAAAGGTCCTCGCTCGCCATATTTGTGCTCGCGATATAATAACGTTTCCATCTTTCATTTGTCACTGATAAATCCTGTCCTGTTATTGCCCTTCCGAACGTTATATTCTCGATTAGAGACGACATGGAAGAGTATTTAAACGGGCACGTATTAAGATGGCGAGGAAATAATAAGTTGTTCCGTTGCGATCGATAGCGTATCGACGAAATAGACATGGAGAATCATGGCGATATTCGTGCTTAAAAAACAAAACCAAAGAATGCGCCGTAGAAAAGAAGAAGGTATTGAAGGGAAGGGGAAGAAAGGAGAAGCGAGAAATCGAGCCTGCGAAGAATTTCGTTCTGTCGCTCGGGAGACGCGCGCGAGAGCGAACTTATGGTTCCCCGAGCCTCGAGACATGAGAGTACGACACACACACACACACATATATTATACACATATACAACACGTTGAATGAACGCAAGCCGAGCTGATGTATAAGGTGTTCGGGGGGGGGGCCTCTTTCTCTTTCTCTCTTTCTCTCTCACTCGCAGCACACAGCAGCTATACAGAGAGAGAAAATCCGTGGTCGTGCGGTCGATGGTAATGAACTTGCGCGCGCGCGCGCGCCTCTCACTGTCTCTCTCTCTCTCTCTCTCTCTCTGCGAAGAGCGCAAGGCCGCCGCCGGCAATGATTTCATAACGTGCCGGTGAACCGACTTCTGCTCTCCTGACTCGCATAACGTAATGCCATCGAACTTGGGGAATCCACACAGCCGCCACGCGTATATACATATATACACCACCAGCTGCGCCCGTGTCTCTCTCCAGCATACATGTATATATATGTATATATATATATGTATATATATATATATTGCACACGCATATATACGTGCGGTGACGTCGCGAGCGGCTGTCCGACAGGGACAAGGCCGCCGGCAATTTCGCGAAGAGATGAAATTATACTATATATATGTATGTATATACACGCGACGAGAGAGCAAAGATGAGGCGGAACGGGAGGAGGGGAAGGATACATCGCTCGCGCGTATTATGTACGCGCGTGTATATAACGATATCTCGGTGGAAAAAGAAGAGGCCTAATGGACATGCCGGAAGACGATAAATTTGTGGCTAATCATTATATATATGTTGGAGGATCTCTCGCGCATGGCGCAGGAAATTGCGCGAGCGCGAGCAGACATCACATGCCTTCGCCGATTGGGAATCGCGCTCATATATATATATATATATATATATATAGCTGAGCTGAGTTGGATGACTGACTAATCTGCGTCGGATCGTTTTAGATTGCCTCGTGGTACACGCAGCTATAGATTGAAAAGAGACTCCTTTGTCCTGCGGTCCGTCGAGCATAAATAACTATATAGGAGCATCGATTTATGTCTAAGAAGAACAAAAAAACACTTTGCGAGCCATCTTTCACGTATATAATATGTATATAACAAAAGCCCGTTTTCATATTATGTAAGCTTTAACCGTTGAGGAGACATAGGAATCGGTATTATTAAAAATAGAAATTAACCTATTACGAATAGAACAAATCTACACCTATATACACATATATACATAATCGTTCATGGAAAAATGAGCACAAAGCTCCCAACGAGAAACGGATTGATCGTCATCGCTCATTACCGTAAAAAAAGAAACGACCCCACTTATACATAAATCTACAAAATCATCAGCGAGCAAGTGTGAAAAACAGCACCGATGAATCATAAATCCCGCGCGCATCGATCGACGCTATCGAGACAATATATAAGCCGCCGCCATAATAGCCAGACATAAGCGCCTGTGTGTACCAGACACACATATATGAATATTCAAAGCAGAGCACGGACACGAGGCATATTGCACGAGTCAAGCCGCGCGCGCGCGCGCTTCACCTAAAAAAGCCTGCGACGTATATGCGGCATCAGGTGTGCGTATATATATATATATATATATATATATGGATTGCGGGTGTTGCGCAATAGTCGAGGAGGGAGGCCGGCCGGCAAGCCTCCGTTTTATCGCACGATTTGCCAGCTAATGGGAGGCCAATTGCTTCCGCTCGTCGTGCTGCGGCGGCCTGCACACACACACACAGCGCACACACACTTGATTAATCGGCCTTCTCTCCGCTTTATATGGCCCATCTCTTCGATCTACAGCAGCTCACGAGTTCACGCGGGATCGTTGATCTTGGGCAACCTTATATACATATACATATACACGCTGCATGTGCAGTTATATATATATATGGAGGGAGGGACTAGGCCATAATTTCGCTAATTAAGAGTAATGTGTACAATGTGTGTTCTCTCTCTCTCTTTCTCTCTGTCTTTCTCTCTGTTTATACGCGGCGAAGGGCGCGGTTTAGCGTTGATTTTATTAATCGGCGCCTCGTAAAATTAATCCTCGACATATATTATATCCCCGCGATCTCTTTCGCTACATTATATATATATATATAGGCGAGATACTCAGGTGGAGCTCGTGCGTGTAATTATATATAATGAAAAGATTGCGGGCAATTGTTGCACCGCGAGGCTGCAGCTCGCACGCGGGCGTCGAGATTAATTAAGTCTAATTGGCCCTTTGCGCGGTTATCCCATTCAATTTTCATTACATATATATATATATATATATTATGCCGCTATATATCCGCACATAGACGCACACGAGCTTTTCTTTTCCGCGAAAATTTCCCTCGGTCGCGCACAGTTGGCGCGCGCGCAAGCTGCGAATTTCTCAGAGGTGTGCAAACGAGTCCGCAAAGATCGCGCGATCCCCTCGTTATATGTATACTATATACAGCGGTTATAACGGTAAGCATTAAAATCCAAATGTCATCAATCAGAGTGATACATATTTTATATATATATATATTATATATGGCGGGCGAGATCACTTCCGTCGATGTATCGGCACGGCTCATCTACATGTGGCGTCCGCGGCGGCGAGAAAAACGAACATATCTCTGTTAGATCGCGCGGGACCGAATAAGCGCCGCTGGGCAGTGCCAAACGTGAGAACGCGTGCACGCCTTAGACCTAAAACACACACACACACACACACACACACACACACAACGAGGCTGACCTTATATATATATATATATATATACATGTACATGAGATGATCGGGACGATCGGGGACGACTTTCGTGTATGACTCGTTGTATAGGGCAGAGAGGTGTCCTGATATTCTCTATATGATACACATATACCGGGTCGTGGGTATGGATACTCTCTTTTTGCGTATATGTATATATATATATATATATATAGATTCTAGCGGCCGCACCAGGGCGATAATCTGCCGCGGCGCTTTTTCGTTGCGAGCCCGAATTACAACGAGCTAAGATCTGCCTGCCTGTGTGTGTATGTGTGTGTGTGTGTGTGAGCACGGCTGTGTAGTCGCAAGTTCCAAGGCCAGGATGCTCATTAAGGATTTTTCTCGCGGCCACGCGATCGATGGTCACGAATCGAATTCTCTCTCTTTCTCTCTCTCTCCCTTGATAGCTCGATGCTTCCTCCCCGTGCCGCGAGTCCCCGCTATGTTTGTTAAATCTTTAATTAGAGAACATATCCCAGCTCTTTGGAATTCGAGACTATATACGAGCTTGTCGCAGCTCTGTGTGTGACTTTCTAGCGCTTGTATATATATATATATACAACGCTTTGTTCGATCAATCGATGGACTCAATATATATATATATATTTATATACTAGCGGGACAATAAACAAATCGCGTTGAGTAGATCGAGTCCGATTATGGTAAGACAACTTTTACAACGACGTTATTCGAGAATAGACATAATAGATCGAAGGCGTTTATATAGCTGGACTAAGAGAGTATAAGTCGATTAGAAGCGAAATTTGGACAGCGAGCGATCCTATAATACCTTCTTTTTTTTTCTTTTTCTTTTTTTTTTCTATCGAGTCGTTGACCGATCGAAAAAAAAAGTGTAAATCCTCGGGGCGCGCTCATGACGTCGCGCGTTACACTTCTGAATTTGAGTCGTAAGCCGCGAGCCGTTTTATTTACACAGCAGCACGCACACACACACACACACACACACACACTGGTAAGCGCGAATCTCCCTTATTGCCTTTTCTCCCGACACACATACACACACGTATAGGCGCAATTCTGGCGAGCGAAGGAGGCGCGAGCGCGCGCGCGCGCTTCGTCTTGTACCGTTAACCATTGTCGATAAGATATCGGGCGAGGATCGACGTGTATAAGAAGAAATCGCTGTTATGAGATTCCTCTCTCTCTCTCTCTCGCTCTTGCCACAGTCGCGCGTCCAGAAAGAGAAAAAGATGAAGATAAAGAGAGTGAGAGAGAGAGAGAGAGAGAGAGAGAGAGGAGGGCTTTAGGTATGTCGGTCGAATCCAGCGCAACTGTGCTCCTTGAACGGTACATAATATCTCAAGTTCTCTCCGAGCCTCATGGGTATTTCCTGCTATTTGAAATTTAGCGGGAATGCCGGAACTTTTGCGAGAGGCCGCGTACGGCGCGCTCTCTGCACATGCACGCGGCCACAGCGTTGACACAGTGCACTGCAATGACTCTCCGTGGACTTATAATACCTTATACACGCGATGCGGGCTCTGTATCACGATATATATCTCAGGAATCACGTAGGTGCTTGTGTAAGAAAGTCCGAGCGGTTTCATTTTTCAATGTAACGTTTATGGTGGTACGTATAGTGGTTCCTGTCCCTCTGTGCACGCGGCATACTTCCATTGTGTTTACCGGGAAAATATATCCATGGAAGGTCGATGAATGTATAGGTAACGTGATTCGATCGTGTCTCTCGTCGTTTCCATGTGGAATTGAACTTGTTTCTCTATTCTGGTCGATAAAGATTTCTTATAATCCACGAGGTGATTTATTGAGATTTTTTTTTCCTGTAGCATATAAATAAAGTCTTTATGCTCGAAAAGAAGACACGTGTCCACCGAAGGTGTCAAAGTATTATATTACGCAACATCAGCCTCGCAACGCGCTTAAGTATGTACACGCGAAAGAGTCGCAATTTTTTCCATCCATCATTGCTCAACGACCATAACAAATGAACTTTCGCGCACTCGAAAAAAAAAAAAAAGAAAAAAAACAAACCCGATTCGAAGTAGAAAAAACAGTACACACACCACCTGCTGCTAAATCAAATCTCGTATATATACGTATACACCGGTAAAAAGGCAAGAAAAAACGAAAAAGCAAAAAAGTCCGCGTCATCCAATAAATCGAGTACCTATACAAAGCAGGGAACACATCCACTTTTTACAAGAGCTCGAATATCATCCGAGGCGCCGCGAGAAAATGTAGCCCATAGATAGACTCGCGAGCCTCGGCGCTCACACACACACACACAGAGAGAAAGAGAGAGAAAGAGAGAGAGAGAGAGAGAGACCCCCCATCGCAAGGTCAAGGCGTCTACGGCAAAAGGAATCGGTCGTATATAGTTAGCACTGCAAGCAAGTATCAATAGCCTTATCGTTGGGTGGAGGTGGTCCCCACATCGCAGTATGCGTGTGCGCGCGTACAACATATATATATATACACGTCTGGTCCGTGCAGGCGCGAGAAACGTGGAGGCACGCGCTCTTTCTGCTGAGCTCTCCATACAGCCGGCTTCGCATTCCCATACCGCTGGCTGTTGCTGCAGGCGCAATCGGCTGGGGATTCGCTGGAAACTGTCCGCGCTGCGTGCACCGGTGTATAGCCCCGCGGAATGCTGATACGCCCCGCGCCGTCGACCGCTTCTTCTTATACTTCTTCTTTTGCTTCGTTTCGTCCTCCTCCTCCTCGTCGTCGTCGTCGTCGTCGTCTCTTCTTCGACTTTGACTTCTTCTTCTTCTTCTTCTTCTTCTTCTTCATTAATTCACACGCCGATCGACGGAACGCGAGTACGCGTCTTTTCTTGGCATTGGTCGTTTGGTCCTTCTTTTTATATACTTCCGCGTCTAGTCCCCGCGTATGTAAGCTTATCGACGATTCTTTAAAACGCTATTCGAGCTTTAAGCTTTTTTTTTTGAGATTGAACGTAGGCATAGCCTTGTATTTCGGAATAAATACAATATTAAAGACAGAGATTACTATACATATACTGGACGGTTGGATAATATCGAGAAGTTCAGTAGGTATATATGTTCCAATAGGTATATGCGTTTTATGTGAATTTACCGATGTAAAAACCATTTCTTTCAAAGATGTATATATATCGGATTTTGGAAATGAAAGCAACCCGATTAGCTTGCTATCGCTATAGTAATTCTTTGAATTTTGGCTAAACCAAACACGATCCGTGATTGGCAATAACAAATTTTTTTTACGATTATATTTGAATTGTATATAGGAAGAAAAGTTTTTCCGATCTTTGGAAAAATTACATCGCTTCCATCGTATCGTAACTGCAAACGAGCTCGAATCGATATCGAAAACGTTCTTCCTATTTCCTTGGACTTTTGACCTTTCTAAAGCCAGCCTATAAATACTTCGAAATTAATTTATACTCAAGTGACAGGCCGTTAAAAGCCATCGGGTAGAAAAACTCATTTGTCACCGTTTAACTGCAACCGTATTATATATATACTCGTAGCATTTATCCTTGAATTTCACTCGTCCCGATCGCTTTTTTTCATATAAATCCGCGCGCAGCTAAAGACCCACTCGAGTTGAAAGCCCGGCCGCGCTGAAAGGCAGAACTCTTTAGCCAACGAAAACACTCGGCGCCGAGCAATTTGTTTGATCAGCGAGCAATTTAATCCTCCCCCTTCTTGCTCTCTCTGTCTCTCTCTCTCTCTCTCTCTCTCTCTCTTTCCCTGTAATTAAAAGTCTCCTTTTGACTCTGGAGTGCGGCCAAATCGAATCTCCGAGGCTCTTGCACGCGTGATCCCTACAAAGGCGAAGGAAACACGAGCAGCAAGAAAGAATAAAAAAAAAGAAACGGGCGCGAGAGAGAAAGAGAGAGAGAGAGTGAGTGAGAGAAAAAAGGTATCGAAACGCCTAAAGAAAGCTCGTCACGCGGCCCCGACGCGAAAGTGAGAAGGGACCGTTTGCCTCGATGGCTTTTGACAATGTACCGCTCGCCTCCGCTGCTGCTGCTGCTGCACGCGCGCACGACGAGAGTGAGAGACAGAGAGAGAGAGAAGAGAGAGAGAGAGAGAGAGAGACAGAGAGACAGAGAAAAAAAACCGAGGGAGACGAAGTGGGTGTCCGTCTCACTCATGCATAGAACAATCGAGTATAGCCACCAGCAGCGACTGCTGCGCGCGACATTTCAATTTCGGAGAAATTGCTAAAATGGCCAGTGCGCGTCTGCTTCCTTTTTTTCCTTTCTCTCTCCCTCTTTCTCTCTCTCTATCGTTTTTATGTTCCTTTTAAGAGCCGAGGGTCCGACCGTCATGCGAGGACTTCCATACACACTCGAGTTTTGTGCATTGCACACATATGCACCTCGCGCACGCATACATGCTCGTGTATGTGTGTGTGCGATTCGCAGACGTAAGGGCGGCAGCCAGAGATTGCGCGACTGGAATTCAAAGGAGGATAAAGAGATATATAACGGAGCAGTTGTAGAAAAGGGAGATAATGGGGAAGGTGGAGAGAAAGAGATAGAGAGAGAGAGAGAGAGAGAGAGAGAAAAAAACACAAAACGCGCAAGGGACTCGTGCGTGCATATTCAGCCATGGGGGAGAAATTGAGAGTAATGGCGAGAGACAGAGCGGGCGAAAGAAAGAGAGAGAAAAAAAAACAGAGAAAAAGCTGCGGGGCATACATACTCGAGGGTGTGCGTGTGTGTTTTGCGCGGTGCACGCGGGAGTTAACACCATATGACGCCACGCAATCACTCTCCCGAGCACCGGATTCGGTCCAGTGCCCTTCGCCGGATTCACACGTGCAGAAGAAGAGAACCTCTGCGCCTCCGTGCAGTGTGTGCCTGCAGTATGTATGCTGTGGGTGTGTGTGTGTGTGTGTTTGCGCAGTGTAACCGACTGCTCCCTGTACGTCCCTATACTGCAATTCAGGGGATAAACATTGTAATCCTCGCGCGAGCCATCCAATTGCGCTGTACTATACTTTCTCGGAAAGATAATGCGTATAATGTTATATTATACGTATCGACTACCGCGTTATTATTCTGCTATCGAGTCAGCATCAGATTTGAAATATTTAAAGAGCACCGAGTTGTTTAACCAATTCATGCTCCACAGCTTATCAAACCTGTTATTTCTACCTTCCCAAGCCTATACCTATATATACCAAATTATATCATTCATATTTGAAAATGTAAATTTAGCTCGTTTACTTATGTTGCTATTATTCTTTTTGTTGCAGCGCCAGTTTACGAATCTGACTCGACGCAAGTTGCAGAGTATGATGCAGGTAGGTTTCTTGTGCAATTTTCATTCTGTAGATTTATATATAGTCCAGAAACGTTGCACTAGCAGTCATGTCATAAGATAAAAGAATACATAGTAGTAATATAATGATGAAAATATATATTGTAATTGAGATTATAATTACTATAATTATTCAATAACTATAATACATTACAAAGGTAAAATTTTAATTGATTAGAAATGTTACGCTTCAAAGATCTGATAAATGATATCGAAAAGTTTTTAGTTATTGTCGAATTACCATCAGAGTTTGTTTATTTGCCGTTTATTATTATTTAGTTGAGCTGAATTTGATCCTACAACGCTTTCGCATTTGAAATAGTTGGGAGCAAAGACATATTATACTTACCGAGACCAATCTAAATTCATGCATGAGAAACTAGCGCTAAGCGCATAAATGATCGATGACCGATACTGGCGTCGAGAGCATTCCGCGAATCCCCCTGTACACACCGGCATAGTCCATAGTAGTCTAGCCAACAACTACGAGTTTAATACACACAGCGAACGTTTTAAAACGCCTTGTGGCAGGTTCGAGCGGATGCTACTACAACTTCCAGCACTACCAAGAAGGCGCGCGGATCATCACGAACGAGCCGTGCCTGAACTGCACGTGCCACAATCGAATGCTAATGTGCTATCTGAGGGTGTGCCCCTTCACCAAGGCCTTAGGTCAGGACTGCACGGTGGAGAAGCGGCCCGACCAGTGCTGTCCCGTAATCACCTGTCCCCAGATATCGGTACAGCTGCTCACCTCCACCACCAGCTCACCCTCCAAGTCCTCTTCATCGGCCGACTCGGCCAACTCGGCCAACGCCTCCTCGACCGACCTCGGCTTCCCCGACACCTACGGCTGCAATGTGAACGAGCGATTCTACGCGGACGGCGCCCAACTGCCGACCGATCCCAACAACCCCTGCGAGCTCTGCTACTGCATCAGGAACAAGACGACATGCCTCATGCAGCAGTGCACGCTCAGCGTCGCCGGATGCAGGCCGGTTTACCAGCCCGGAATCTGCTGTCCTGTCAAGTACAATTGCGGTGAGTCGGCAAATCTCTCTTTCTCTTTCTCTTTCTCTTTCTCTTTCTCTTTCTCTCTCGTAGCAGTACCCTTGCTTCTTACTTTTTATACCCGCCTGCCTGCCTGCCTGCCTGCCTGCCTGCCTGCCTGCCTGCCTGCCTGCCCTCCTTCTCCTTCTCCATCAGCATATTATTTTCGCCCTGAAATCGACTATTCAATTAACTTTTTTGCCCTGCCAAGAGCCCAAGTACTACCCGAGCTCTTCTTGCTCATTTCTGTGGTCGCTTCGGGTATCGCTCCGATTTACCGCTCCACGCACTCCGAACGGTTTTTAAAATCCCCGGCCTTGCCTTTACTGCTCCTGCTCTTCTGCGCCTCTCGGAGCTACGATATTCTCTACTTTGTTTGGTATATAGCTTTACTGAAAAGTTTGTTTTACTCTCGGTCAAGTAGAATACGACGCGGAAATCGAAGGTCCGGCTGAAACTACGCCTGGTCTCATCATGACGACGACTCTCGCGCCCCACACCACCAGTCCGCAATGCCATCACGACGACAAGCTCTACGAGGACGGCGAGCTCATTTACACGATAAATCCCTGCCAGCACTGCTACTGCTTCCACGGCGAGATAGTCTGCGCTGTGCAGGAGTGCGGAAAACCAATGGCGGCGCACAGCCAGAACTGCACGGCCGTGCCGCCGCTCGACGGCGAGTGCTGTCCGACCACGTATCAGTGTGGTAAGCATTCAATTTCTTGTACTAGGATAAAGGGCTATTATTGTCACGCACGAGATGCCGCGCGGCTCCAGTGCTGGTACACGCTGCTACCGTGCTTAAACACGTCGAGCTGTGTGTCGTAAGCGGTATCTCCTGCGAGCTGGTATGCCGATGTTGCTCCAATCGTAACTGTACCGTTGTACTTCTGAATGAAAAGAAACACGAATATTCATTAAAAACATTATTTCAAATTATCCATTGTATTGTATCGGTAAAATGATTGTATACTAATTTGATTCTATACTAATTCTTGCATTATTGCTCTTCTATATATTTTTTTAAACAGTTATTTTATTGGCAGCCTTCAGCGTTACAAATGTATTTTAAACTAAGATGCTGTATTATTGAAGCTTTTAGTTGATTGGAAATTTTTGGCAATCGTACAATAATATTTGAAATACTGAAATAAAAGCAAGAAAATATTGTGGATAACAATTAAAATAATTTTTTAATAAAGATTTAATTTTCATGCACAGCAAGTAACTTTATTTACATTTGCAGAAGATGGAAACATAGCTACAGATGTTACCGAAGCTGGAGTAGAAAAAGAAACTAAGCGACCTGTTGAACAAGGAGAACCTCAGCAACATGAATCATTCCCTGGAGCAGACAATGCTATTCCTGAAGAAGTTATTCCTGAACCCATAACTACGACTAGTAGACCCCAGACAGAATCACCTATAGGAAACGAAGTTCCTGAATCAGAGCCCACGAAAGCAAGTGTTACAGAAGTGACACCTGAAGAAGCCAAACTAACTACTGTAGAATCGGTAACTGACAAATCTGTCGAGTCTACGGAGAAACCACAAATCAAAGATACAGAAGCAGCTCCTGTTGACTCGACATCAGAACTGACAGCGGCTGACAACGCGTCCACTGAAAGCGATGAAACGCAAACAGAATCTTCTATAACCACAAAAAAACCAGCTGATCTTTCTTCAAGAGTCGGAGAAGAAAGCACTTCAGAAACCAGCAAAGATGAAAAACCAATAACGGAATCGACTGTAACTACTGAAGAATCTACAGAATCGAAAATATTGCAGACTGCTTCTGAAATCACAACACTTCCTACTGTACAAAAAGAAACAACTGAGGAAGAATCGACGAGTGCAGTAACCACCGAAAAACAGGCAGAAGAATCAGAGAAGCCTTTGACCGAATCTTCTGTAACCGAGGATCAAAAGAAAGAATCTGTTGAACCTGAAGTTATGGTAACTGAAAAGGAATTACCAGAAGAACCGACAACTACTCCAAGTAAAGAAATTGAAAAATCTAGTGAATCTTCTAGTCCAATCTCTGAAATAACAACTACAGAGGAAAATATTAGGAAAGAAATTACAGAATCAGAAGTTTCGTCTACGGCGGAACCACAAAAACCTGCGGTTGGACAAGATGTAACCACAGAATCTGAGCCAAATACAACAGTGGAATCTACTTCAGAAGAGGTCGAAGATAAAGAGACTGGTGAACCGGTCACATCCATTAGTGCTGAATCATCGACAATTACAAGCGGCGAAGAGGACAGTAAGACTAAAGAGACCCCTGCAGCGGTTAGCTCAGAGAGTCCAGTTGAAGCAACCTCTGGTGAACAACCTGAAGTAACTGAAGGAACATTGAGTACTGGAAGTTCGACAGCAGCCAGTACTGAAAAAGAATTAAGCGTTGAAGACTTGCATACAACGATAAGTCCTGAAACTTCGTCAGAAGTAAGTTCTGAAGAAGATAAAATGCCAGAAGAAATCAGCACAGTTACAGCTTCTGAAAAATCGACAACTGAAAGTACTAGTGAAGCTAGCGAAGAAGAGAAAATGGGCTTGGCAACAACGCCTGAAACGTTGATGACTATGCGGTCTAATGTGGATGATGAACATCCAGAAACCGTAGCTGCCATTAGCACAGAAAGTACAACTGCAGCCGAATCTGGAGAAAAACAAATGGGAGAATCGGAAGCAACAGTAAGCGCTGAGGGTTCAACCCCAGCAAGTGCTGAAGATCACAAAAAATCCGAAGAACCTGAAATAGGCATTGAAAGTTCAACAGCAAGCACTGAAGGTGAAAAACAACCGGAAGAAATTGCCACGACATTGAGCGCTGAAAGTGCGACACCAATAAGTGCAAGCGAAAAACAACCTGAAGAAATTGCTACGACATTGAGCGCTGAAAGTTCGACACCGGTAAGTGCAAGCGAAAAACAACCTGAAGAAACTAGCACAACGATAAGTACTGGAAGTTCGACAGCAGCAAGTTCCGAAGTAGATAAGGAACCAGAAGAAGTTCATACGACCATAAATATTGAAGGTTCGACTACAGCGATTTCCGAAGAGCATAAAAAACCAGAAGAAATTGATACTGTAACGCCGGAAACGTCAACATCGCCAAGTTCTAGTGAGGGCACTGAAACTAAAGAAGCCGTACCAACAATCATTCCAGAAAGTTCAACAACAACAACAGAAAGCTCTGAAGATAAGGGAGCTGAAGTAACTGTTTCACAAACAAGTACTGAACCATCTGTAACATCGTCTGATGAAGTTAAGAGTCCAGAAGAAATCGGAACAGTAACAACTCCTGAAACTTTGACCAGTGAAGAAAAGGAGCCTACCGTAACAACTCCAAAGATCGATGAGGCTTCTGAAAAATCTAGTGCTGACGAAACGCCATCACAACACACTACTGAAGTGCAATCTCCTGAAGAATCTATTCCTGAGGATCATTCAGAAGAACCGCAAATTCCAGAAGAAGGACCTACTGGAATACCAATACCAGACAGAGGCCCCGAATACAAAGCAGAAGATAAGGATGCTGTAACAGATGCTGAAGTAACACAGGGATATGCTACTGGTAGCGGAATCCCTCACGGTATTGACAGCCTTCAAACCGATCGCCCTGAATATGGACCAACAACCTACTTACCACCGCTAGGTTCAAGTACTGAAGCAGATAGGCAGCCGTCGACTCCATTATACGAAGACCTTCCAAAGGAAGATTCCGAGATAGAAGGACATACTACAGAACTTTCTATTACTCCTAAAGCTCCATCTGAGAAGACAACGCCGGGTCAAGTTGATGAAATATCTGGCGATGAACAACCCGAGGACAAAAAAGAAACAACTGAATCCAGCTCGGAAGTACCTACGGAAGAAAAAACAAGTGAAGATGAATTAACGGCAGCTAAAACAACAAGTGCAGAAAGTAGTACTGAGCGGGTAACTCCTACTAATTTACCTACAGAGGAAGATGTGACAAAGGTAATTGATACTACAAGTGCAGAAAGGGATTCGACAGGAGTAGAAGTTGCAGAAGCAGTAACTAATGAACCATCATCAGAGCAGTCTACTACTCAGGAACCAATTGCATTAGATCAATCGACGTCAGAAAAACCAAAAGACAGATTAGATGACACTGAACCAAGCCGTGAAACTACAGCAACAGTAGAATCAACCACCTCTTCTATAATTAAAGATGATCATTCAGAATTACCGTCGATTACTACAGAAAAGGTTGATGAAGATAAATCTAAGGAAGATAAGGGTACTCCTGAATCTCCGGTGGAATCAACAACTCTACCAACAGAATTAGAAGAGAAGACTAAAGAAATACCAGAAGAAACTTCAGAAAGTCAACCAACAGAAATACCAGAAGAAACTTCTGCAAGTCAACCAACAGAAAAACCAGTTGATGAACAAGAACCTACAGAGAAATCTACAACAACTAAGCCGTCGATTAGCAGCGAAGAACCCGAACCGGTAGGTGAAATCGAGGACCGTATTACAGGCGATAACCAGCAACCGACTACAATTGAACCTGAGCAAAAAACTCAAACACCAGAAGAGAGTAAATCTACAACAGAAAGTTCTAATGTCAGTGAATCATCAACTGGTCCTTCTGAGATTTCAGAGAAGCCTTTAGATAAATCAGATGAAAGTTCTGAACCAAATGCTGAAATTACTGAAGCGCCAATTGCAGATTTAACCACTCAACCACCTAAAGAAGGTGAGCCAGTACCTACTGATATCACAGAACCACCGATAGTTTCGGAAGATAAAACAGAAGTACCTATTGATATAGGAAAAGAACCTGCAACTCCAACTGAATTACCAATTGATACAGAAACTCAGGAATCTCCAGCTGCTCCAGCATATTCAGAATCACCTACTGAAGTACCATCATCCGAAACTAAACTTAATGATCAAGATACTACTAAAGAAATCTCTACTACAGAATCTGAAGTAGAAGTCAAACCAATTGAAAGTGTAACTGAAAGTAGTGAACCGCAACTGCCTGAAGCAGCCCCAACAACTTCTTCAACATCGGCTTCAGAATCTGCAACTAAAGAATTGATGGCTTCAACATCCAGTTCAGAAGAATCTTCTGAAGAAAGCGAATCAACTGAAGGTATTCCTAAAAAGGTAGACGAATCTAGTCACGCTACAGAACCGATTCCAAGTAGCCAAACGCCAGAAATCGAAGTTACAACACCGATATCACCTGAAACACGTCCAGCTCCTGGTATTCCTGGAGAAGGTAATTGTCTTGTTGACGGACAATCGTATAGTAACAATTCAGCAATCCCTCCAGCCAACGCATGTCAACTAAGCTGTCGATGCGTTAGCAGCATTGTGCAGTGCGAACTCATTCAATGTTCTCCACCACCTTCCGATTTACCAAATTGTACACCAGTATATTCTGGAACAGACTCTTGCTGCCCCATGTATACATGTGACTCTACACCTAGTGTTGAACTAGAAGCTGATAATCAAATGTCCGACCATCACACGCCAACTTATGGAGAACAAAGCACGGCTTACACAACTGAAAAACCATCTGTCGATGAATCCACTCGCACTTCAGAAATAACCACTGAAGGTATCACAAAACTCGAAGAAGAACCGACTGAGTCAGCTACTAAACCACAGACTCCAGAATCTACATCTGTGAAACCTGAATCCGATAAAGAATCGCTACCTCCCACTTCTCCTGTAGAAGGAGAAACGGTGAGTTCATCAGAGTCCACAGAAAGTAGTCCAATGTCATCTACAGAGTCTACTGTATCAGTGAAAATTACAGAAGAGCAACCTTCTTCTGAATCTCCTGAGGTAACGAGCAAATCTGATGAAGAAACCCAATCAACTGTAACGGACAAACTCTCTAAAACTCAAGACGAAATCGCTTCCGTGACTACTGAACCAACTCAATCAACATCAGTAAAATCCACTGACGAAGATGAAGAAACTGTATCAAATAAAGATCAAACTACTTTAGAGCCTATTTCTTCACCATCATCCGAAACTTCACAAGACCAAGAAAATATAACTAAACAATCAACAGAGAGTGAAGATAAAATTACTACTCCAGAATATGAAAGTTCTAGTTCTGTACCATCAGAAACTTCGCCATCTACAGAAAAACCGATTAGCAGTAGCTCATCGGAAGAACCAGAAGCATCGACCGTAACAAATATTTCTACTGAAAAGGAAACTGAAGAAACAGGTACCAAAAAGTCAGTTCCAGAAGCAGAATCTACTGAAGAACCTATTGAAAGCGAAACACCAGAATCTGTTCCTAAAACAACTTTAAGTGTTGAAGAACCTAAAGAAAAGGTAACATCGGAATCTACTGTTACACCAACTTCGTTGGGAGAATCTGAACTTACTTCTTTAGACACGTCGGAGAGTACAACTCCAGAAACAGCAGAAAAGACCACTGAAGAAGAAACAAGTAAACCAGAAGATTCAGGAATGGAGCACGTGTTATCTTCTACAGAAGCTACTTCTCCAGAAAGTGTAGATACCACATTAGAATCAAGTACTGTACCAGCAGCTGTTTCAAGCCAAGAACCTTCGGAACCTATCACAGTGTCACCTAGCGAAGCTACTTCTAAACCTGAAGAAATTGAAATGGAATCCACTACAATCGCAGCTGAGAAGCAATCTACACTGTCATCAGAAACTACAGAAAGCGAGGACAAAGTTAGTAAACCGGAAGAGGCCACAACTGAAAGCAGTCCAACTGAAAAATCTATTGAAGTAACTAGCGCAACCACGCCTTCTTCGACATCGACAGAAGAGAATTTGACTGTAGCTGTTTTCGTTGGCAAACCTGAGGAGGAACCATCTGTAATACCTGCCACAACTAAAGCTCCGGAAGAAGTAGCGTCTCAAGAACCGAGCAAAGAACCTGCCCAAACTGAAGCACCGCTTACAGAGAGTCATGAATCTACATCACCTGATTTAGAAACCACTGCTTCGCTATCAGAAGAGGAAAAATCAACTTCCGAAAGTTCATCGCCAATGACATCATTAGATGAAGGCACTAAAGCTACTACACCAGCACCTTCAGAGGAAAAGATTTCTGAAGAAACACCAGTTGAATCACAGCCAGATGAAGGTAAGACAGAATCAACAGACGTGGTGACTGCAAGTACCACTGAAAAACTAGAAGAACAACCGAAAGAGCAATCAACTGAAAGTCCCAAAGAGACCAGCGAAGAATCACAAACAATAGGTGAAGAACCTGTCACGCCAGCAGCTGCAACTGAGGCAGCTGCAACTGAGGCAGCTGCAACCGAGGCAGGTGAACCCAGTGTTACAACAAAACCAACTGAAACTTCTGTTGAAACTGTTGAAGAAACTTCTAAGCCTGCTGAGACTGTAGAAGCAACCTCTAAGCCTGTTGAGACTGTAGAAGAAACTTCTAAGCCTGATGAGACTGTAGAAGAAACTTCTAAGCCTACTGAAACTGTAGAAGAAACTTCTAAGCCTGTTGAGACTGCAGAAGAAACTTCTAAGCCTACTGAGACTGTAGAAGAAACTTCTAAGCCTCCTGAGACTGTAGAAGAATCTTCTAAGCCTGTGGAAGCTGAAGAAGTAACGGCCAAACCTACTGATGTTACATCAACACCAATAATTGAAACTAAAATATCTGAAGTATCTGAACCGTCCGAAGTTTCAGAAGGTGAAAAAGAAATTACGGACACTACTACACCTGTGGTATCTACATCAGAAGAACCTAGTGCCTCGTCTTCAGAAGCGTCTGTTAGTGCAGATCAAGAAACTGTACAGCCTAGTGAAACTCCAGTCGAAGCCATTGCAGATAGCGATAAAACAGCTTCTACCACTGAAGCAGGTGAGACTGAAGTTACGACAAAAGCCAAAACAGAAGAAGAATCTTCGCCCGAACCATCAACAACAGTGGAATCAACAAATGAAGCTGTCCCAGAAAAGCAGGGTGAAGAGACTCCTGCAGAAACTCCAGACAAAGAACTCATGGCACCTGAAAATGCATCGAGTAGTGAAGAAGCACCCGTCGAGGGTGAAAAGGAGACTACACCCACAGAAGCCTCTATTCCAGAAGTATCGTCTAGCGAATCTACACCTGGTGAAAAATCAGACGAAACTGAGCACAGTACACCAACAGCTGCATCGGAAGAACCAGCGCCTGAAACTGGCACCTCTATTAGTGAGTCGCAGACCACACCCTCGCATGAGATTCAAGAACAAGGTACTAAAGCAACAGTATCACAAGAAGAACCAAGTAGCACTGAACCATCTGAGGCAACACCTTCCGAAGAGGATCAATATCATATTGATGCTCAACAAACTGAAGAACCAATTCTGCCAGGTTCACATACCGTCGATGAACAACAGCCAATCGAACCATACACAACTACTTTACGGCCTGAAACCAGTAGACCTCACACACGACCCCAGTTCCCAGATCAACAAAAGCCAGAGACTGATGACGAGAACGTATTCCCACCTGATGGTGCAGACATCAAGAATCCATTCGATGCCGATGATACAGAGCCAGAAGATTACGATGATCAGGCCGTTTATGGTCCTGGCACGTGTCGATATGGTGGCAAGATTTACATGTCAGCTCAACAGATTCCCCGCGATGATCCTTGCGATTTCTGCTTCTGCTTCCGTAGTGATATTATTTGTTTGCAACAAAGTTGCCCACCGCCAATTCCTGGATGCCACGAAGAGCCAATTGGTGGATTCTGTTGCCCGAGGTATGAATGTCCAGTCTCTATGGCCACGTCTCTCAATATAACAACGACGACGACGACTACAACAACGACTGTGCCGCCACATTTCTTGTCCCACGCATACAAAGGGCATGCGTTCCGAGGCGGATGTCAAGTTGGAAACAAAGCGTACAGAGTTGGTGAAGATATAAAGTCAAAATCTGGACCTTGCATGGGTTGCACGTAAGTTTCTTATTCTATTTATTTTAAACTTATTTATCAAAAAAATATTCACATTTAGAGCTAAATTTGAATAATATGATTTCTTTGCCTAGGTGCGGAGGTGATGGTAAAATGAAATGCGAGCCTAAGGCTTGCTCGGCGAGCCCAATGCTGAAGGAGATGATAGCTCATGCTGCTGCCAGAAAACGAAGGAGATGAGCCATCCAGTCGTGGTTCAATCAAAACAAACTTTAATCTTCCAACATATGATGTTGAAGATTTATATATAAATAAAAAAGTACTACGACATAAAACATGAAAACAGTGCGTGCGTTGTACAAAAAAAGAATGAGAGCGTAAGTGTGCGATGGAAATTACGTGAAAGAATAAATGAGTGAGTGAAACAAATTAAAACTACCTAATATAAGTCGCCTTAGACAAAGACAATTATTAAATAGGCGATCGCGAACTGAGTGGCCAAAACGTAAACGTTTATATATATTTTATTGTTTTATACATATATATATAAATTTATACATAAATATTATATATAAAGAAGTGGAAGCGGATTGATGTTTGAATGTGAGCGTACGACTTTGTGGTGCCAAACTATAATGGCTAAATAAATATTGAAGAACGAAGATGTAAAGTATAATATAAGGAACAAAGAAAGTGAAGGGAAAATCTTGCGCTGTACCGGTAATAATACAATTACAAGCACAATTTTACGAAGGTAAATATTCTCATGAATATATATGACTTACGACTGTACCTTCGTTTGTACCGAATTACCGATTTACATCAACGGCATCGACGAGAAATCAAAGATAACATGCAGCCATATCACGTTGCCAGATTTTTTGAACAAAGAATGAACTTGCGGGAAACCACTTGGGTACACAATGCAGCTAAATAATTTGTTCAATCTTAAACGGAAATTTCGGATCTAATATTGAACAAATAAAATTTAGCTGCACAATTTTTTGCAAAAGTGCGTTCTTCCTCTTATAATATTAAACAGAAATTTTTCAACTGTGAAGCAGCACAGCGCAAGTCACGATTTTTGCACAGTTTTCAGGGTACGATATGCTTTCTTTTCTTAAAGTTCTTAATTAACACGTTGCCTTGAGACAAGGTCGGGGCGTCGTACTTCAATTTTAAACGAATATAAGTAAAGAAACGTTATAAACTACAGTATAAAATGTTTCTCCTTTATAATGTAAATATTTGTCAAACTTGTAATATTAAAAAAGCAAATTTTAGCGAGCAATATAGATAAATGATGAGAGAAAAAAAAAGAAATAAGAATAATATGCGATGGAAGTATGAAAGAATTATAAGAAAAAAAAAATTTGACAAAAAAACGTACGCGCAATTTCAAAGCTCAAAAAACGCGGCTCGCACGGAGGACCAAGTGTAAAAAAGGAACTACTTGCTTCTCCGGCGAGCTGACATTACTAAAAACACATTTATTAATAATGTAGGTATGTTTACGCACACGGATATATACATAAATATAAATACATATAAATATATACATTTATACGATCCTTTATACTCTGTAATAATCTCTTAATGGCATTTAAACAGCGCAATTAACTCTCTCTCTAAAGCGGTTATTATTTCAAATTATAGAAAAAGCGAAGGAAATATTTAATGTAATTACGATGATATTATTCGAATTCTCCAGTCTCAAGTTCCCGTGTGCAGCGGTTGAGCTCTCCGAGACTTGAGAATCCGAGATATTTTCTTCTTTTCTTTTACATTAAAGATAAAAGAATAATTAGGAGAGAAGAGGAAGATTGAAGTCCGGTCTTCCTAAACGAGAGCAGCCTGTAGTCTGTGCATTCGATAAATTATTTTTTTTTCTCCTTGTTTAAGAGATGAAAGGAAAAAAAACAACTTTTCCGAGCCGTTCGACCGGTAGAAGCTTTTTCTTTACTGTTCTTTATGCGATCCGAGCTTATAATTTTCGCTCCGGCAGTTAACTAATAAGTTTTCATTCATTTGGGTGATGACCGAGCAACGGCTTTATAAACTTGTGCCAAGCAACAGATATATGAGTTGAATAATAATCGTTTTTATAGCTTCTACCGCTTGGACGCTCGGACGGGCTGTCGCTTGTACATTTTGCTCAATCAGCAAATCTTCAGCCTTCCATTGAGAAGCACCAAAACCGGCTCGCGTCGTGTCGTCGTCGTCGCGAGGAGACACGTTGTCCGTCTAATTTAGTCCTTAGCTATCTCTTATGCAATTCCTCACTCTGAATTCGCGTGGCTTTCATATATAATAATGTACTGTGAGGCAAATCCATGCGAGCCGGTTTTGGAGCCACTTGAAAAAAAAAACGTCCCTTTTTAGCGACTAATCGTTTATAGTATTTATATCTTTATACGCCCAAGCATAGCGGTTTATAATAATTATAATATAAAGAAAAAAAAAACAAGCAACTTAAGTGTATCGAGTGTGTTTAAAATAGCGACATGTGTAATGAAACATTTATATAAAAAGAGAAAGAAGAAAAAAAGGGGGAAAAGATTGGAGGATGGGTGAAAGGTGAATTTTGTATACATCGTCGAAAGGACGCGATCGAGCAAACACCTTATAATTGAGCGCCGAGAGTGCGTTACGACATGGTTGGTCTCTTTTATTACTTTTATTGTACTTTGTAAGAGCCATTATTCAACGACGACCAATCTGTCTTTTTGTATAACGCGATTTTTAATCCACACACATACACACGGATCGCTGCATATTATATGATATGTGATAGTCGAAGAATGAGCAAGTCGGCTGCAACTCGGTTATCCCAGCTGCGGAAACCTTAGGCTAGAATTAAGACAGTACGTTCTAGTATAAAGTGTCCTTTTATATGAATAAATGATTTTGTATGTCGAAGAAAACTTTTCTTTATTTTACCTCACCTTTTTATAATGACATTTTTTCCAGATCTGCTAAATACTCTTTCTCACAACAGTGACTTACAATTCAAACACTCATGGAAAAAACATTAAAAAAGTGATACAGTCAAACGGATACATGTTAAAAAATATATTTTATATACATTCAGTAATCGTATAACTAGTTTTCCCAAAAATTGAAGTTTTAAAAGTTATAAAAATTCTTTTACTTCCTCATAGGAAGCTTTGTAAATATTTAAATCTTTTTTTTTCAAATAACTTTATACGAATATATTCAGGAATACTGAACAGATTGTGTCTCTATCTTAATCTTTATCTACAAGGTTATCGAAAATATAATCTTAAAGTATCACAGGGATCCACAAAATGAAAAGCTGTACATTTAGCGCTCACGCCAGTGATCATCGTCTTCTATAAAATAGTGCATTTCTACACTAGTGCGCGAAACAGGTGATTCTGGCACAGGTGTAATTGGCCACCTGAGCGAAGCGAGGATGATAATACACCCGTGCGAGGTTCATGTGCTTCGCACTCATATATCGAACTATATTTTTTATAACTGAGTGCAAAAAACTCGACTTAAGATGCCTGTTTAGTGTGCATAAAGTACCCATTTTTTCACTAGTGCATAAATTGTTTTACTATATGCACTCAATGCGTAAAGTGCTTACTTAACGCACTCATGAAAACACAAATTGGTTGCTTAACCAACACTAAAAAGGCATCAAGAGACGAGTTTTACGGACTCACTTATAAAAAATATGTGCACGAAGCAGGTGAACCTCGCACGGGTTTAATTTGTCGCCCGATCGAATCGCTTGCTTTACCTACTAGTATCGAAATATATTAATTTTACCACGATGTGCGCGAAAAACAGGCTCTTAACAAAGGAGTTCACAAAAAGGCGTGTTTCGCGCACGGAGTGGAAAAAATTCCATTATTTATTCAAGAGTTTAATGCGTATAATAATTATATTTTAGACATTAGGTAATTTTTGTTCAATGTATCACTAAATTTATATATACTTGAAAAAAATACGTTAATAAACTGATGCAAGTAAATGCATTAATTTATAATATTGCTTGGAAGAATTATTAAAAAAAGGTTTTTAATTAACAATATACCTTAACTGTATTTTTTCAAGTAGTCGTGATAATAATAGCTGGCGTTCCTTTAACATACAAACATTTTAGGATTATAATTAGTGAGAAATCAAAAACAATTAGGTGTATCGTTTATCAATATATCAAATTTATATTTATATACTCCAAATATTTAGAAATTTTATTGGCATATATTTTTTATTCATAATTATTATCTCATTTCTCGATTAATTCCTTGGAACTTACTTTTGTGTAAGCTTAAGATACCTAACATACTGGTATTTAAGCCCTTCTATACTATTGTCAAAAATTTTGAAACTGTACAATTTATAAATAAATTGTTTCATTCAGAACTTAACATTTATTTTCATCTTCATTTCAGATTTAGCATAACTAATTTGTTTCAAATTAAAATATAAGTTTGCCAACATACACCACTGTTTTCTTTTTATTAACTGTGTTGCTGATAACAATATTTAATAAAGGCAATATTTTTCGAGATTTGATTGTAGGTATGAAATAATAAATCTATGTATAATAAAATGTTAAGGAGTTTCCTAGTGTAGAAAGAGGTTTAAAAAGGATTATATTATCATTCGAACGTCATAATGTACAAAGTATATTTTTATATTTTTAAGTCATTATAATTATAATATATTGTGTGTTAACTATTGTAGACTTATCGAAATCTTTATTCTATTTTCCATATTTAAAACAATGTATCAAGTATATTGCATAAACTCTTCTAAACATTTGAAAATTAGATACAATATTGCAAAATAGTGCATTTGGTTATCGAAATCATTTAGGTATCAGTGAAAGTCAATATACACCTCGAACTTGATACATGGTTTTATTATTGCGCGAAGACTATATTGACTTTTACTGATACCTAAATGATTTCAATAACCAAATGCACTATTTTGCAATATTGTATCTAATTTTCAAACGTTTATAAGAGAAACGTGATATCTAATATACATACAATGTTATACCAATACTCGAACGTTTTATATAGGAAACATTAAAGTACCTGAGCAACGTTTTCAAGCATTATATTTTTTTATATAACTAATAAGGATATAAAATAAACTGTAAAAATTTAGGACTAAAATACTATTTTATTGCTAATTAATTTGAATGTTAGAATGCTGTAAAAAACATAAATCGTAAAGAATTATTAACGATTTTGTTCCGATAAAGGCTCGAGTCCAGATACTGGGTCGTTTTCCTTATTTTTGAATGGATGGAGCTATAAAGAATTCTATCAACCTTTCAAATTTAAAGTCGCATTTTCTACTTTTATTTCATTTTTTGGAGTATTCAATAATTTTTTTTGGTTATCGAGTTATGAAACCCGAAACATCTGTATATTTTTTCCCATATTTGGCTTAATAAAAAAAAAAAGAAGAAGAAAAGGGTTATCAGTATTATATAATCATTTATGGCTTAAGTTTACTGCTTTACCCTTTTTCTGCCAAAAAAAGTTTGTCGCGCGTGTCAGTCATAACAAACAATCTCTTCAGCTCAATTACTCTGAAAGACTATTTAAAAATTTTTTATCATATTTCATATAGGCCAATTGGAATATACTACTTTTCTGCATGTTTAATTTTTTCATTGGACATGTTCGTTTTTCAAAAAGGGCTATACTGATGAAAAATGTGGCTATATTCTAATTTTACTATATTAATCGTTAATTTTCCTAAAGGAGAGGAGGTCAAGTCATTATTGATATATAAATATTTTTATAAAATCTTAAAAATCAGAAAAAATGAAATATCTTCAAAACTTACTAACCAAATGTATATAAAAAATATACAGCTCTCAAAGAATAAAAATGCTATTTATATATAAAATTTTGAAAATATTTGAGCAGTTTTACACCCGTTATCGAATCTGATAGAAACCCGATGATTCATAATATTGTTAATTTCTCAAATGATACAAAATATTAATTCCTGAAAATTTAACAGATTTATGCTAACAATAATCTATAAAATTGAATAAAATTTCATAATGATTAATAAAGAAATTCTAAAGTCATAGCCATAGTTTCAAAAAATGACATTTTTCGAAATACCAAAAGAACGATGCACGCAAATTAAAAAAATAATACTTCAAACTATAGATAATTTAATGCTCTTTTAAATATATATTAGAAATTTATTAAACATTCAACTTCCCTTAACAAAAAAGTTAAAACACTAGAAATCAAAAAGTAATTTTCTGAAATAAAACAAAAGAGAATCACTGAAAATAAAATTTATTTTTCAGGCTTCATGTTACAATTAAACCGAGTCAAGCAAATATTTACTTATTATTTGAAATGGGTACATGCTTCCTCGAAATACAGAGGTATACATACACACACACGCACATACAGTCAGAAAAAATTTTTTTTTATCAAAACTACTAAATTTTTGTTCCAATAAAAGTCTTAAAAAAATTTTTTAAGCAAACGCTTCCATTCCAGGAACTATCCTGGAATATTATAATTAAAGTTATTGCATTTCATGGAAGCTCATGGTAAATATTATACATATTGGTGAGCTTGTTGATGCAAGCAATTTACAATATTTAATGATTCTTTCGGTAATCTTTTAATAATAAATCCATCCTCCGTAACTGTAATACTTATTCCAATATATCTTCGCAGCAAATAGAGAAATGAAACTCCTTATACCATACGCAAAAAGATATAAGTTAGCCGTCTATACATATTTCTAATAAAAACTTTTAACGTGATACATTTATATATAAAGGCGAAAATTAAAGTTGTACGACTGTGAAATAATTCTGTAAGACTCGATCGAACAGTGAGATGTGCAACGCGACTCTCTCATCTTCCGCGACGCTTGGCGCATACGCTTCGCGTAGAGACTCGGTAGCCTGTTGTGGGCGTGCGAGACGATTGTACTCATGAGCATTTCGATAGTGGCGTCTGTGCGACGAGTGTTGTTATTGCGAAGCTGATACTTAATGGAGTTCTCTCGATAATTATCGAGAGAATCGTCAATTATAATTGAATTGCCGATGTTAATGACTTACAAATTTTTATGTGGCAAGGTAAATGATTGAAGAAGCTTCAGTTAAAATTTCGAGAGGCTAGGGTACCTCAAAGCCGAGGATTAAATATTTTTATTATTGCTTTTTTAACACGTAGTCTTATGGGAAATATTCTCTTTTTTTCGATTGTAAATTAATTGATGATGACAAGTTTACGATTTTTTTTATAGTAATAGAGAATTTTTTTTAATTTTTAGCAATTTTCTAAAGTACCATAAGGTAACTGTGAAATAAAAGGGAGTAGATATTTCATGTATAAATCTCATTTGCCTATAGGTTATACATGCAGAATATATATCCTGTATACACCGACTGCACTTCTCATATCTAGTGAATTCAGTAATTCACTTCCTACGTATGAGAACCTCCTTATGTATTAAATAAGCTTCGATTGTTCTTAGACTCGTAAAATTTATTTTGACCCGAAGCAACGCAACAATTATTGACATCTACGACCATGTAAACACGTGTGTTTACGATTTTAAAAAGGGACGAAAATCGCTATTTTCATTATATATGTACAATTTAATTAAAAATTCAAAAAACTAAAAGGTACTTATCTATCCACCTCTAAAACCTTTTTTGTTCAAAAGGAAATTAAAAAAGCTTCAAAAATTATCTATGTTTCATATGCGATTTTACAAAAAAATGACGAAATCCACTATTTCCATTATATTTACAATTTGATTTAAAAAAAAATTTAATCTTACACCTTAGTTTTGAATAAAGTATATAAAATATTTCTACATACGCAGGGATGTTACACTTAACGAAATTCTATCAATGGACTCCCCTTTCATTATTTAACGAAGAATTATTTTATTTCTCTATTAATTCTGCACCAGACACCGATAAATCGAATCAGGAAAAATTTTAAAGGCATAGGTATCTTTAGATTTTATATTATAGCCTCTTAAAATAAAGCAGATTAAGAGATCAGTGCAATAGACTCTTTTTGCTGGGTGTTCAATTGATAAGGAATCATAAAATTATATTAAAAAGTTATATTTTGGCATTAAAAATGAAAAACTGATTTTTTCGAAGATGCGCTGTACTTAAAATTCATTCGATTCATTCGATCATTCGGTGTCTGTTAAATCCTGAGGTGAATGCGGTCTTCAAGTGTATTAAATGGCCATTATTTCGCGATTTAAAATCCGTCTAACTAACTTACAGGTAATGAACTTTATTTCAAGGATCCCTTAGAAACTTTCTGGATGGAAAAATAGATTTTTCGTATATTAATTGCCACTAAAGAAAAACACGTGTTCGCGAGTCAGAACTTAAAAACCAAAACTAATTAGTTGAGATAGAAGTATAATCTTTTTCAAAGTGACAAGTTGATAGAGCCTTTTACAAAGTGAAAAGTTAAGACAGAACATTTTCAGAACTAAAGTTTGAGAAAACATTCTTCCATTGAACTGACGATAAATCGCAAAAAGAATTAAAGAGTACTTACCTATACCTATTTATAAAAGTTAGAGCATCCTATAGAGTTAAAGCCAACGGTCCTTAAAATGATATCATTTGTTACTACTTCAAAGATAAATCAGTATTTCATTATGTTATAAAAAACGCTACTATATCATATTTTTTTAATTTTTAATTTACGTGTTATACATTTACATATATTTCAATGATGTCAGAAAATTCAGATTTCTAAACAAAATAGTCTAAAGTAAAAGTGTACAAATCCAAATGAAAATAAAACCTTTTAAATGTGTGGTTAAAAGAATGATTTACTAGATAATCTTTTACGTTTGTATTTAACGTTGCCTTATATTTCATCAGTTTTCAAGAGTTTAATTTTCAGGAAAATATATTTGAACAGATTAGCAAGTTATTGTGAAATGTAACGCAATATTGTAATACTTGGCATTACAAACACATTGCCTTTGTATTCTGCTAATCAATAAATGTTAAAATGATATCGAAAATCTCAATGGGAAAAATTAATTACTTCATCGATCAACTTCATATAATCGTTTGATACAAAATTATATTATTGTATATATAAAAATAAATCTAATTAAGTTATCAGGTCATTTTATTAAATCTGTCTGGACTTTAAAAATTATCTTATCATTTGATTTATTTTAAAATTCCTAACGTATTAATTCAATAAAAGATTATAATATATTATTGATAAATAATGACTACTTAAAAAATTTAGAAGTAACTTATATTAGTACTTATAAGTACATCATTTTCATTCATTGATACTTTTTTAACAATGTGCTAGGTAAATGAACCAGGATAAACTATTGATTAATTGAAAAAATAAAAGATCTAGTATAAAAAAAATCAGTAAATTACAAACTAAGAAATGGGTTTTCAGACACAAAAATTAGCTTTTAAATAGAAACATTGTTTGAAAATTCTTAACCTTTGGACTGCCGGAAAATCTATATATAGACGCACCCTCTGACATGAACTTTGTATATAGTTGATACATGATACGAGACACTAATTTGGCCACTTTTAAAGGGCGGTTTGAAGGTTCAAATCCCGGCAGTCTAAAGGTTAATGAGCATTGAAGACAAAAGTGCATTTTATTATATATATCGTACACTTTTCCTGCTACAAATATTGATATAGATTGACATTCTGTATAGTTTAAATTTCATGACAATATAAAGATACTGTTTGTAAATTGCATCATTGTTTCATAACGAAATTTTGATTGCTAAAACTTAGTCTAAAGTTTCTTTTAAACCAAAATATTTTTTCTAATTATAAAACACAGTATTTTTAATATTCAATTATTATTACTAAATAGAACATTAGCTTTTACAATTCGAAATTTCATAATCTTAATAAAAATATATTCTAAATAACAAAAGTGATAAAATAAATTTTGAAACTATATAGGGTCACTACAATCTAATTATTTTTGATGATTCCTACAAGTAAAAATTAATTTCCCTTAATCTAAAAAGCTTGAAAATACTTTCATTAATTTTATATATTAATTAAAAGTATCATGTGACCTGGTCATTCATTGATGTTAACCAGTAAGGTATTATTTAGGTTACCTGGGAAAGAAATTACACACAATTTAAATGAATTTATGCAATATATTCAAATGAATATATAATATACAATTAAAATAAATTACATCACAATAGCCACGGTACGTCATAACATGATTCTATCGTCGTACGAAATTCCTCATAGGGGTACTGAGACAGGGTTAAAATTGGATTTCACATCTTTTTAAAAATATTACATACGGTCGTCCTTTGTACACAATTTTACAAACATTACAGTGTAACAGAGCTCGCCAGCGGGCGCGAATGCCACACTTACATGGCGTAACAATATCATATTATTTGTCATAATTATTGTAAAAACAATACATAAAAAAGTACGGCTAATTGCTGAAAGAACTATGCCATTCTTATATTTCACCCCGATTAATGACTGTAAAATCTATGCCTATGCGCTAAAAGTTATGATAGAAGCTTACAATCATAGTTTTATATTTTATTGGATCTTATATCACTTTGCTGTAGAAAAACCTTTGTATATCTTCAACCTTCATTTAGAGTTTCTTTTGCTTTTTTACTGAGAAAATACACAAAGACTGAATACGTTTGGCGTTTACGAGGAACTAAAATATTCTAAAAATCAGATCAGTAAGTGTAATACCGAAATTAGTATAAAATCAGACTTTGAGTCTGCACTGCAGTTATACTGTCAAAGTGGAGACTCCCTCGTTGTATTAAAAATGCATTCAATTACAGAAAAGAATTCTAGCATGCCCGATGGTCCACTCAAACGTTAAATAATCCTATTGCGAGTGAATTAATCGTTTTTGTTCCACCAATCAAAAATATTTACGATCGCATATAAGCGTAATCATATTCTGTCAGAGATACGAAGGTTTCTTTGATGGACTGGGGCGATGCCCATCTTAGAGCGTAATGGGGACCACCTGCTTTGTCATTTGTTCCAGACATACGACCGCCACCGAAAGGCTGCTGTCCTACAACTGATCCTGTCGATTTGTCGTTAATGTAGAAATTTCCAGCGCAATATCTAAATTCTTCCAGAGCCCTCCTTGCCCATTTTCTAAAACAAGTTTGAAATCGTTAACTCAAATTAGCTTATTTGTAATATGAAAATTTATGTGTTAAATTAGGACTCGAGGACTTCACATTAGTCAAGCAATAGTGCACAAATATAGTGTACAAAGATGATCAGACTGTAACATGCAAGCTTTAACGAGACTATTTTTTTCACAAAAAAAAGGCTAGTGAAAGTTGGCTTGCCATTGGCTAATCCTCACTGTGCACTTTTCCTTGACTTACTTATGTGGAGGCCTTCACCAATATTTATTATCAAAAATATAAGGTTGAAAAATCTTACTCGTCTTGTGAAAATATTGCTCCAGTTAACGCATAAGGTGTGGAAGATTCAACTAACTTCATTGTCTCATCAAGATTTGAGTCTTTATAAACATAAACTGTTAATACAGGTCCAAAAATTTCTTCAGTCATTATCTTATCTTTAGGATTTTTAGTTTGTACTATGGTTGGTTCAATGAAATAGCCACGTCTATAAATAAATTCAAACCCAATGAATTAAGTAATAAGAATAACATTTTTAGTAGATAGAAATATATTTTTATACTTACGATTTATCGTAGCCACCACCGCCAATAATTTCGAGATCTGACGACTTTTTAGCATGATCGATATAGCCAGAAATCCTCTTAAAAGCTGCTTCATCAATCACAGCTCCAAGGAAAACTGAAAAGTCTCGAGGGTCTCCCATTTTTAACTTGTCACGAGTAGATAAAAGCCCAGCTTTGACCTACAAACCAAGTTAAATTAGGTCATTTAAAAATAAAAAATATGTATAACCAAAGTTTGTTTTACTAAAAACAAACTGCAAACGAACCTCGCTCCAAAGTGATTCAGGAACGTACATTCGACTGCATGCTGAACATTTTTGACCATTATACTCAAAAGCACTGCGAATAGTACCCAGTACAACTGATTGCACATCTGCAGTAGGATGTACGAAATGGAAGTTTTTACCACCACACTCCCCAATAAGTTTTGGATAGTTTTTATAGTTATTTATGTTTTTTCCAACTTGAGCCCATAGTCGATTAAACGTTGGTACTGAACCTGTAAAATTTATACCCGCAAGATACGGTGAGGCAGTGATAGTATCTCCAAAATCTGGGCCATGAGCAGGGATAAAATTGACAACTCCATCTGGTACTCCTGCTTCTCTGCAGATTTTATAAATCCACCAATTAGATAAAACGGCAGTGTCAGATGGCTTCCATAAAACGGAATTGCCCTACAACAAATAAAAGAATTTTCAGATTAATTAAATGTTTTTAATTTTAATATCATCGATCTAAATGAGATTCAAATTTTGCAGCAGATATTTATTAAATTTTTCACAATATAAATTGAGAAGAGTTCTCATGACAAAATGTAAGAAATTTTGAATTATTAAAATTCATTTTACTTATATTAATTAATTCTATAGGATTCAAATACAATATATAACCGACATTAAATCATTTTAGTACATCAATATACAATTATAAATATACTTGAATTTGAAATTTTGAGCTAATGCTTTTAAAATTATGAATTATAATATTTCAAAATTTTATGTTGTTAAATTAGAATATTTTTAATAATGTTTATCAAATAAAGTTTATATTCTTAATAAAATTCAACTGTCAGCGTTTGTACTACCGAAACCAATTGATAAGATGCGAACCATCAAAGCTGGTGTATAGCTAAGATTACCACCAATGGCAGTGAAGTTGAACGGGGAAACAGCTGCTACAAATCCATCCATTCCTCGATACCTCATCGAGTTTAAGGTTTCCTTAGGGTTGGGAGAAATAGGCTTGTATTTCAAAGCATCTTTAACAAAATAGCCATGAATCTTAAAGAAATCAATAAGTTCTGCAGCGCTATCAATTTCTGCTTGTATTGCAGTTTTGCCTTGACCCAGCATTGTAGATGCATTTAATTGCTGACGATACTTTGTTTGCATTAAAACAGCAGCTTTTAACCAAATGTCTAAGCGCTTTTCAAATGAAACTTTTTCCCACTCTCTCTGTGTCTTTACAGAAGCATCAATTGCCTTCTGAATTAGGTCTGGTGTAGCATAATAATACTTTGCAATTTTATGCTGATGATTATGTGGCTGTTTAAAAATAAAATTTAAATATTCATTATTCAAATTGCTGATATATCAAGGTAAGCAAAAACAAGTACATTTCATTATTTTGAAATACAGATATTTTATTCATATATTTAAGAAACATTTTTGTTATATTTAATATGGGTAGAAAAAAAAATATTATTTAAGGATGCCGCATACTCAAAATTAATTCTAATTAATTTTTTTTACTTATTCACTTACCTTCTACCTTCTCAATTTTTTTTTATGGATTCCAATACAAAAAATGTAATAAAGTGAGAGTTTCTAAGTCCAAAAATACCTGTTATTAGCCAAGACAATTAAAAAAAACTTCAAAATTGCATAAAAATGGGCTATTTTGAAAATTTGATTGGCGATGAAATATTTGTGTAATAAAAAAATCATGAAACATATTTGTTTTAAAGTCCAAAACAAAGAATATTACGTTAGAATTTTCTTTTAGACTCAAAAGAAAAAAAAATGTCTTATTTAGACTAAAAAGTTAATAAAAAATTCATTTTTTTAAGCACTTTTTGAACGTTTTTATATTGTTAATTATATTTTCATCTATTTTTAAAAAGCCAACGTAATTCTTTTTTAAATGTAATAAATAAAAAGTTCACTAAATTTTAAGCTAACTGGTTGAATAGTTCAACGCCAATCCCATTTTGAAATCTGAAAAAAAATACATGTATTTAGATACATAAATTTTAATGATTTTTGAGCTATACGGCATCCTTAATTATATTTAAAAATTTTTGCAATTAAATACTGTTGGAATGACAGTAGTGAAGAATAATTATAGATTGTAGATTGTGTTGAGAAACGGAGTACTTTATTAAGGAGACATATAAAATATCAAGAATAAATAATAATAAGAAACCATTCTAAAGCATCGAAAGGTGATAGTACAAGAAAAAGATTATTCAGGTATATGTAACTTAATCCTTACCATAACTTGATATTTAACAACATCTGATTTGATTTCTTTGCCACCAATTACTAATGGAATTTCTTCACATTCACCAGCCATCTTATCCAAAGCCTTTTCTAAATCTGCACGTTCTTTGCTGCCCTTTTTGTAACTTAATATAGGTTCGTTTTCTAATGGAAACTCTTTTAGTTTTGGAACTGGCACAATAGATCCGAAACATCTTGTGCTGATTCTATTAAAAATAAATTTTGTTAAAAATTTAGTCTAATAAACAAATTTAAATTACTTTTTTTGTTGTATCAATAGAGAAATATAAATACACAATCTCTTGACATTGATAATATCTACAAATATTTGCTTATGTATCTTCCTACAATAAGATGCGTTAAGCAAGCAATGTTATCACCTACACTTGAGCCTCCTTATACAAGCTCCTGAAAAGAAGAGGCACACTTATAAAGATTATTTCTTATCTAAAAAATCTTTCCTGAAGTATGATTAATAAGAGGAACTGATTCTTTAAAATTGAAAAATCAAATTTTTAAATAGGTTTATGCATTAAAGTAACGTTTATTACTAAAATAGAATATATGTTAAAATAAATGTAAAAAAACATGTTATTTTAAACTCAAGATTTTATTTATGGGTATCACAAATACACTGAAATGCTTGCCGTATTATATAATGTTATCTTTTCAGTAATCCATGTCACTTTCATTATCAGCATGTGAAAACATATTAAGACTAACTAATTAGTGTTAACCACTATCAAAATCAAATTAGACATGGATTGGGAGCTAAGCTGCACATTGATTACTTATCACATTTCTTTTTACTATAACTATTCAATTGAAGTACAAATTAAAATACATCTGTTTATAAACAATATTTAAAATTAACAATGTAAATAATTTAAAAAATTGTTAATGTCGACTTGTTAGTAACAAAATTTTGCAATAAAAGCTACATTTTATTTATAAAGATTAAAATAAGCCAAGACATTAAAAATAAAATACGTAATAATATTCACTTAAAAGACATATTTTTGCTTAATGAAAAACTATGTAAAACATTTTTTTCACTTGTAATCTTAAATTAATTAAAATCCCTATATCAGTGAATAGTGAAATAAAAAAATTGGAATCTTGAAATATAAAAGAAAACAGCTGAGTTGACTCAGCAAAATCTATAAACAAAGAACGTCTGCTCACAAGTAGTTCAGACAAAAGGTATGAACGGGAAAAGAAAAAAAAGAACAAAAAACATTTAAATCAAAGCAAAACATTATTCATACTGAACAAATGAAAGAGTTATAGACTAACTAACGTTTGGCAAAAGAACCGTATTTAAATCGAAAATCAAGTAAGTAGCACAGCTGCAAAAAGAGTTTCGCTTAAAATTTGGCGGACGCTGAGAGGAAGAAAGAAAGAGTGAAGGGAGAGGCAGACCGGCCGTAGAGAAAGAGAGAGAAAGAAGACAGCAGCGGAAAATTCCAAAATTATTACGGCCCACCGGTCGTGCGGCTACACGAGAGCAATAAGGATGGCAGCATATATAGGCTCGCAGGAGAACGATAGAGCGAGAGGCAAGAGGAATGAGAACACCGTAAAGAAGTTATATGGAATGGCCGTGTTTAGAAGAGAGCAGGAAAGGTAGGGAGGAGAGAAAACGTTATGCTGACGTTACTAAAAAGCCCACGGCCGAGTCTTTCGAGGTATACAGGCCGTGCACAAGAGCATGCGAGAGAAAGAGTCGAGAAAGAGAGGATAGAGAGAGACAAAGAGAGAGAGAGAGAGAGAGACAAATGATAATAATACAATCAATAAAATAGACAACAGCCCAAGTGGGTAAGGCAGGAAATCCGCGCGGTGCGACGAGTGCTCCCATTTCCCTTTCGCAGGCCCATGCACCGAAGAAAATGAAAATGTTGACTGGAAATGAGGAGGGAAGAAAAAGTGTACGAGGCGTGCGTATCGAGCGCACCTCCGTGCACGCGAGTTTTACTCACTTTTTCGCGTTCACGACGAACGACTGCCGGCAGAGGCTCAGCATTTTTATGTAATTCCCTGTAACAGCGTAGAGTCAGCACACAGCCCAGAGGCTTATGGAACACTTTATTCCTTGGCGGGCTCCGTCAACAACTCGCTCGCACTGAAACGAGAAGTTCGTCGTGAAACCTGCACACACACGGTGGCTCTCTCTCTCTCTTTCTCTCTCCTCTCTCTCTCTCCGTTTTCCCCGAGAGGTGTTTTGCCCGTGAAATCCTAGGCGCTACTCATCAGCGCGCGCGCGCCTACTCTCCAGCTGCTCACTCTCTATAGCCACCGCTGCCACCGTCGCCGCCGCCGCCGCCGCCGCCGCCGCCACCGCCGCCGCTGTATAGGAGCTGTATATATACCTATAGGTATAAGCTAAAAATCGAGGTCTCTTGCTGGCTGCCTGCAGCACGTACGCCTTTTCTCTATATACAACTCCGTCTCCGATCATATGGGCGTGAAGGACTGGAGCAATATTTATTACATACAGTGGAATCGCGATAATACTATACACCTTGGGCGGCTGTAGTGCATATGCATTAGCCAAAGGTGCAATATAGAGTGTCTTATCTCCGAGAAGCGCGGGGATTCGAGAATTGAGCCAATCGTTATTTACGGGCACGTTCCGCAATATGCTCGTCAGGTGGGCAAGTATTTTTAAATCGCGCCCCGAATCACTAGAATGAGCGACTTTTTGCTGTTCTGCACTTGTCACGAGAATTCATTTAGGCTTTCTAAATATAGGCCCATGTCATATGCGCGTGTGTCCTAACTCGCGAGTTCTTTGCGCTTTTAACTAAATTTACAATATATCAAGTTCTTAATTTGACATAGTGTGTCCCCGAGGTTTCGGTGCGATCGCCGCGCGCGTTTTATAATATATACCTATACCTGCCGTCTATGCTTAAAAGCGTTTTTTTCGATAATATCTCTTTGTTTAACACACACACAATTTGTATTCACAGTTGTTCGGCACGACAAATGATAAGATTAATCGATATGATATTGCTAAAACGTAAATTTTAATGCGTCATTTTTATACATAGGCCAAAGTTTATAATAAATTCATTCAAAACCTTTCCATATATACAAAACGTGTCTTTTTACCAATAGCATGGCGTTGAAAATTTTCTCTTACTGTAAAGACTGCATCATTAAGTATATTAGGTACTAAAAGCTATTCACATATGGATCAGTAATAGATATACATAATCAACGACGTTACTTATACAAAGAATAATCTAAACGAATTAACTTGTCCAGCTGAAACTCAATAAAACACCAGTGTACAATCATATAACGCATATATGACATATAGAATATTCAGCGTGATGTGTTAGCAGGTGTGGGCCACCACACGGCAATTCCAATGAGCGTGGATTACGCATTCGCGTGCACAATTATATGCGTGTATAACTATTTTTTTTTCTTTTTTCTTTTTTTTTTGCGGAAAAGAAAAATAGATATATATATATATATATATATATGCATGTGTTCGTGTGCCCTCGACATGCCAGCTGACGTCAAAGCCCCCAGCACAGTTATGTTTAGTTTGACTTCACTATCTTGATTGTAAACGTTTACGCGCGCGCGTTTCTCATTTGACAGATTTTGTTTTTTTCCACCGCCGAGCTTATTCGTATATTAATAACGTGTATTCCGTTTTGCTGAGCACAATCGCCACGGACACTCGGAGCGAATTGTTGAATAAACGTATAACTATACTAAGTTCCTGTTTCATTTATATTTTTTTTCTTGTTTTTACTGCAGTATATGGTGAGTCGTTGACATGTATATCTTTCGACTGATTGAGCAAGGGTCAAATACCCTGTAAACAAATGAAAATTTTATACAAGTATAACTTCATCAATCGCTGCATTAAAAAATTGATCAACGCGATCATCTCTTAATAACAATCGTACCTTTCTCCCGTAGGTAGCTCCAGAGCTTACGAAATATTGAGGCAAGGCAAGAGCAAGTTATACAAAGAAATTCGAACAGAATATGGAAAAAAGGAATCTTTATAAATCGAATAAATCTATTTTTGTATTACTTGTATAAAAATTCAAAAACGTGCATATAGACAGTGTAGAGTGTGAAGTATTTTAACCTGCAGCAAAATTTTCATGACCCCTGCTGTACTTTTACGAGAAATATTATTAAATAATATAGCGGTGTGGTTTATAAAATAACTATAGTATGATAAAATTTTGTATTTTTATATACATAATAAAAAAGATTGTATATATAGATCGACACTAAGAAGTTACATTACAAATATGGAACTATAATAGCAAAAACACAATAAATATATTTTTATGCGAGATATTCATTTATACTAATAATAAGTCATCAATAAAGAATTTAATTAAATAAACAATCTATTGCATAATTTTCGTAAGTATTTATAGATGTTTTTTATCAGTAAAATAGAGTCTGAAATATTTATTCTGACGAAATTTAACGAGAAGCAAGTTTTCTGAAAACAACCTTAATGACAATTTAAGTATACCTATAGATATATTAATACTGTATTACGAACTACTAAATTTAAACGGCATATTTTCACGAACACGAATTAAGCATAACGAGTGAAAACGGAACTTCAGAGCGCTTCATCGATTAGAAGTTTTCTCTTGAAGAATTCCACTATTATTAAGTAATTGCTTTTTATACAATTTTTACAGTTAAATAATAACTCCGCTGGAGTACTTATGACTTCGTCTCACCATTAAGTACTAAAAAACCACCCTCGTTTGTTAACACATTAATCAGTAAATAAAACTTGACAATCATTTTTTTTTATCATGCCTTTCTGCTCTCGCTTTATTTTGAAATCATGGAAATCATATCCGTTCGCGAAATCATCTTCATTCACAATAATCAAGTTTCATTATTGTACAAATTTTTGTATACAATAATCAAGTTTCATTTACTGATTAGTATTCATTAAGTTTTAACAAAAACGTTTTGAATTGAGCATCCAATTGCTATTAAAGATCAATCAGCTTCTGAAGATTTTATTAAATTATTTTAGCATATCAATCGAAGCAAGTATACAAATTGAATTATTGCACCGCATTCGCTTTTAAGTTCAGAGTTTAAAAGAGAACATTTTTATTTACTCTCGCCACGAAAAAATACATGCACTTTGGATGCTGTTGTGAAACTCTATAATACTGCACCAATATAGTAGATTACGTCACTAGGCAGGAAAATACTTGGACAGTCCAGAACTAGTGTAAATTGATATCCGAACCGGAGGCGAGGGTGGCAAACACGAGGTCTATACGCTGGCCCCTTTTTCTCCCGAGTAGCGAATACTATACTTTTTCACCATATACCCTGGCCGAAAGTATCACTTTCGCTCTCGGCACTGAAATGTGTTAATTTCGGCCTGGGTATGGTGAAAAATAAAATACACACCATAAAAAGAATGGTCTCAGATCGCATGTAAATTGTCGCCCGAGCCGAAAACGAGTAATCTACTACTTGGCCTGTAATCTACTATTCCTCATCATATGAGCGCCTAAAAGGCGCATTTCCTTCACGGACACCGGGAGGGAATATGTCGCTTTCGGTGCAGATATACGAGGGAAAATAATTTTGAATCGCAAGATTTTGCGAAATCAAAATTTTAGTACCTACATTGTTTTATCATTTTACTATTTCAACTAACCCTTGCCAAAGTCATTGTATTTTATAATATTATTTAAATTTTGTATTTTAAATATTATAATATATATGCTCAACTTACAAAATTAAGTTTCCACATCTGTGCATGAGCTATGCGCATGAAAAGACATTCATCTTTTGTAATCACTGCAGCCATCGCGTTTGGTTTCCTCTAGATGCGGTATAATATAATCGTATTTCACATGCTGCTAAAAAAAACACATCTCTAAGTAGTAATCTTTATTGGATCTATACTATTGAAAATTTAGGCAATGCAAACAAGTATATTTGTTTCAACCGTCGTAGAAACTCTTTAAAAATAAACCGCTTTATATAAGTATTGTGTAAATATAAAATAAAATTTTGCTTTAAATAAAATAAAACACTTGCTTTAAATCAACGTACTACATATTTGGATTCTAAAAATAGAAGTACTGTTAAAGAAATCTTATTTTCAATCTAAAACTAAATTTATTTTTAGCTTATGAAAAAATACGATTGTTTTAAACAATTACTGTAGAAATTTTCCTTTTCCGAACAATTTTTATAGAAAAATTGAAAATTTTCACTACCCACATTGAGAGTAATAAATAATCTACGCTACATGTAGGGAAAAGTACATTTATACGAACAAAATAGAGTATTTTCAGAGCTTGAAAAACAGAAAAGTTACTATAGTCATTAACAAGTATTCGTATTGTAAATCTTTTAAAAATCATTATAAGTTTTTAAGGAATTATGTAGATGGTTTTTTATAGATAAGGTACCGTCTTTATTTTAAAAATCTATTAGATATTGAGCGACTATATTATTTCAGTTATTCAGTATTTTCAGTATTTTTTTAACAAGATGTAAACTAATCTTTGAGCCTCGTGTATCAGAGAAATTTATCAAATAAATTTACAAAATTATTTTATTAATCGACTTCTTCGAGAAATTTCGGTACAGTAGGGAATTAAGTCATTCTTATAAATATGCATTATGTATTTAAAAGATACATAGATTATTTAGTTCAATTTTAGCGGACATTTAAAAATATTTCTACGGGAAAATCCTTCTATTAAATTTCTAATATTTCAAATAATACAAATAATCCCATTAATAATTGGAAAACCAACATTTGTAGCATAGAATGAACATATTCTGATTTTGATAAGGTAGAATGTATTTAAATTGATTCACACTAGTTACTTGAATTAGTACTAGTATTATAGCTAAGAATTTCTAAATAATTGGTTATGTACCATACGTATTAGAAATAAAAGTAAAAAATATAAATTTTTTCCTTTATACACTTACTAATACTACCTCCCATGGTCATATAGTTAAAATTCTTAAAGTTACATCAGGACAACAAATAACAAAAGAAACTATCTATAGTTTATTCTTAGACCCTGGTAATGAAATTGAAAAGAAGGATTGCATATTCTGTTTACTAATTTTTAGAGTATTTTTCACATGAATTTTAAATCGCGTAAATAAAGTAACTTATCAAAATATAATACTAGATGAGTTACATTAACGTTTACAATAAAATAAATCCTATTTTCGTAACCTGTTCTTATAACAATAAATTACAGATGATTGGATTTAATATTTAGTTTCTGAAAACAACTTATTGAGGAATCCATAGGTGCATTATTAACCCTTCTTTTCAATTACACATTAATTTCATTGAATTTTCAAAATTGAACGCCATTCTATACCGTTCTTGAAATGTCGCTCAGCCTATAAAATATTAAAAATTTAATGAAATTAGTATATAACTGCAGCATTGGTAATTATACTTGTACTAATTCCCTTAAGTGGTACTGAAATCAGTGACCTTATAAAGACGAGACTTTCTCTTCATAATTAATATATTAAGGGGTTAGGCCACTCTAGAATTTTCGAAAAATCGATTTTTTTTTTAAATTGTCCCTTAAGACTTTAAAAGGTATTAAAAAATTATTCATGATTTTTCTACTACTCAAAACTGTATTTTTTGAGTTGACCGGAAACATAACTTAGACAATTTTCAACCGATTTACTTGAAAAATATATTGTTTATAGAAGTACAGTCGGAGTGAATTGATTCTGTCACCCCTAGCGCGTTAAAGCTAAATCTATAGGGGTGACAGAATCAATTCACTCCGACTGTACGTAGGATTTTTTTTTAAATTGCATAGTTCATTTGTTATTAACAATTATCTGATGATTTTTCAAGCAAATTTTTCACTTTTCACTTTGGAAGTGCGCCATTTGGTCAAAAATGTCGAAAAAAACCTACGTACTTCTCTAGCAGTTAGTGTATAAAATTAAAAAAAAAACAAATTGGCTAATTGAAATTCAAAAATTACAGGAGCTGTTTGTCCGGCCGTGAGCCTTGAAAAAACGAAGACGTCATCGGAAAAATGCTGCACAGCCGCCATTTTGAAATGAATCGCTTCAAAAAATTTTTTGTATACAGTTCTTTATATATATAATAAATATTCATAATTGGTATCTCGATTTATTTTGTAGTATTTCTAGAAAAAAAATCCTATAAAAGCCTATTTTTTCGGCCTCTAGAATGGCCTAACCCCTTAATGACTAATCAAATCAAGAAAATTAAAAATTCGATTGCCAAATATAGATTGAATAAATCAAATTTACATTTCATTAATTTTCAGTTCTTAATATTTTATTGATCTTTTAATATTAATGATAAAAATCAAACATCTCATTCATCAATTCATAAAATTATTAGGCAGTAACTGAAGAAATTGATATAAATATATTATACAGTTAATGTAAGTTTATTTACATTATGTTAAGTATCCGAACAAAGTTATGCACAATACAAATTCACAATGATCAAATAACTTTTTCTCCTAAAGTTTTATAATATTTATCTTTGCTTCTTCTATCGTACATATTTTGCTCTGTACTTAGAAAAATATTACAGATTTATAGATTATCAACTTAAAACTACTAAGCTTGTATATACCTTAAACAAATATTTTGAAACGTTTATATATAAATCATATAAAAGTGGAACGATTCTATTTTTAATGAGTGTTTAAATAATGGTTCACAGTAATCAATTTCTAATTTAAATAACTCAAAATATTTGCAAATCATGTTTTATACTTTGAGTTATTATTTATATCTCCTGTACAAACATATTTCAAGAGATTTGTGGGCGGTTGACAAATATTTTTAAAAAAATGTACTTTTGATAAAAAGTAGATTTTTATCTACAAGTATCAAGTGATGACACCTGTCCCTATAAACCGATTATAAATATTAATAATCATTAACCTATATTCAGTTTTCCTCTTGCTGCATTTGAAGCTCTCGAAGTAACTGTGCCCTTTGCTTTTCAAGTTCATCTTCAGAAAGTTCTTGATGAGCGTTATCATTAACAGAACCTTCACTTTGCACAGACATCCTACGATGTTTGTCTTCTTTTCTTCTTCTATCTGGGGACTCCTCATCTGATGGAATTCTTGAATCTGATCTCTACACAACAAATAATATTGTAAGCAATATATTTTATACAGAATACTAAAATCTATCATTTTTGTTTCTTAACCCACAGATTGACTTCTGCCCCTCTTCTTCTTGTTCTTTTTTCTCTTGGCTTTTCTGGCATCTGATTCCGAACTATCTGACTTACTGACGATACTAGCTGAACGCGATCGATGTCTTTTCTTTTTTGGTACTTTATCGCTACTTTCCGATTCCTACAATAAAAACACAAATTTAGAAAATTTCATTTGTAACAGGTATGCTTACAAATATATCATACTTACGCTTTGTGATTTAGAACGCGATCTCCTTTTAGGTTTTTTTGCTTTTTTCTTTTTACTCCTAATATGATGATGACTACAACTTTCTTCGAGTTCATGCTGGTACTCCTTGAAAATTCTGACTCTTTCACTTTCAAGTGTTATAGCCTTAAAATCTACTTCATCCTCTATCTTATTACGAGTCTCCTCCCACGAAATTTGATGGCTAACTTCAATTGATTTCAATAAATTTTTAAACCCAGTCTCTAATTTTTTGAATTTACGTGTTTCTTCTTTGACGCGCTCTTTTTCTCTAGCTTCTGCCTTTTCCAGAAGCAGATTATAGGTGAGCTTGACATTGCCTGCATCTAAAGTTGCTGACTTTCTATCTTCGCAAACTACAGTAGCGAATTCCTCGAAAGATGTATCAACTTGAACTTCGAAATTCTTCTCTTTTAATATTTCACGAATAATTTTTTTTTCATCATGGAATCTTGACTTAAGATCTTCAACATAAAACTTAAAAAGATCTAGTGGTGTAGATCCCGGTTGTCCAAGCATTGCTGAAAATCTAATATCTGCTGATAACATTGGATAAAGTTCAACCCACAGAGACATTGACGTTAGTTTTCCCTGCTCATGTAGCTCATCGAGTAAACTCTTAAAAAGAAAAATATTTTAATTAAACATAATATCAAATTAAGCTAAGTAAAATACATGCATATGAATGTTTTGCATAAAATTGTTATTATTGTATATATCCGCGTCATGTAGGGGTGTTTGCCATTTTTTCTTCTTCTAAACCATTTACACTTTTAAAACAAGCGAAATTTAGTTGGAAAGGTACTACCATTTAATTTTTCAAACCTGTGGTAGTGAGAAACAGTTGATAAACAAATGAATTAATTTTTTGAAACTATATGAACTTGAAGAATATATGACTTTAGATGTAAATCTCCTCGAAAATTTGGTTAGCTATTGATTGGAATTCACAGTGTAATATATAATGTCAAAAAAGTAGCTATGGTCATATTAATTTCAAAAAATTAATTCATTTGTTCATCTACGATTTCTCACTACCACAGTAGTGACATTTTTTGTTAAGACATGAAATAATGCCATAGTAGTGACATTTTAGATACATTTGTTGCAGAGGTTTGAAAAATTAAATGGTAGTACCTTTCCAACCAAATTTCATTTGTTTTAAAAGTGTAAATGGTTTAGAATTTTTTGCAAATCACCCATATATATAACATAATACTAACTATGAATCCATCTCTATTTTTCCTTTCTTGACGTTTTCTTCGTTTCTTCTCCCTTTCTTTTTCTTCTTCTTCATCTTTTTCTAGTTGTCGAATATGATTTTCAAAAACTAGCAAAGCATCTTCTTTATCCATTTGTAACAAATCTGCATCTTCAGCAAAAGCTGAGTGTTGTAAAAGTAGAGCCTGGGCTTCTTGCCAAGTTGTTTTATGTGTAACATCTGTCATTATATCTAAAACTTGAGCTAATCTTTTTGTATTTCTTTTCTTTAACAGTTTTGCTTCTTCTTTTTCGCGTTTCGCTAAGTTAAAAATTACATCTTCATAAATATCCCGACGATCTGAATCTCCTACTGCACGCCAAAGTTCTAAACTTCCATACATTTCCTCACACTTATAATACTTTGTTGTACTTGACATTCTTTCATTATCTAATAAAAATTGTTCTAGATCTTCTTTGGCTTTCTTTAATCTGAAAATAAAATTAACAAATTTATAAGATGAATTCAAAAGAAATGAAATAAATGTATAAGTGACTCATAATACAATTTATTATATTTTTATTTACCTTAATCTCTCATGCTCTCTTTCTTCCTTCAATTTTTGTGTTTTATATGCATTAAAAGCTTGTTTTCGCTCATTCAATTTCTTCATTTGAGGGTAACGGGCATCATTTTGAATCATTTTAACAGCTTGTTCCCAAGTTGCATTAGAAGGAACATCTCTTTCTCTGAGTAAGTCTTTAAAAGCTTCTATTGCTTCTTTCTTATCTTTGAATTGCATTTTTGGCTCTGGTGTACTGTTTCGACTACCACTTGCTGAACCTTTTGCTGAATTACTATCTTCATCTGGCTTAGAAGGTGGTGTTGGAAGATTTATAGCTGCTAAAGTAGCTGCCATTGCTTGCTCAATAGCAGATTTACCACCTGGTTCTGGAGTACTTGTTTGTGATATTACACTCAAACTTGGAGACAAATGATGCAAAGGTACACCACCTCTAAAATAATATATAAATTATACAATATAATTTTAATTATTCAACAATACAACCAACTGTATGTGTAAAAATTACAATTAATCTAGTTCATAAGTTTAAATGAAAATATAATATCACAATCTATCTAAGATAACAAAACTGTGTACTAACGTGTTTGTAGCACTAGCAACAGCAGCTGCAGCTGCAGCTGCTGCTTCTTCTGCTGCTATTCTAGTTTTCAATTCTTCCAATTCCGGTGGAATAATCCACCTGGATTCCTTTGTCGTCACATTATGATAATAAACTTTTCCATTTTCAGATTTAAATTCTTTCCATGGACATTGAGATAACAATAATTCACTAGGAGACTTCAATTCATCTGGTTTCTCCCACAGTGACTGCTTTGTTATACTATTATAATAATATGTACGGCCATCAGGTGCTTTATGTTCAGTCCAATCACACTTTTTCTCCAAAGAATTTGTTGCAATATCAGCAGCAGCAGGTGCTGGAGGTGGTATTCCTGGAGCTGTAATATGCGGAGGAGCAACTAAAAATTTATAATTTAAAATTTTATCATTGCATGCATAGCTAAGGGATAGAACGAATAATTTTGAGACTGTTTCCAGTATTTTCTTGAAAGTATTAACATAATTAATTAATATGAAGATCAATAATGTTTTTAATTTCATTGATAATAGTAAAGATTTAAAATTCTGCTACTTATTATTATAAAGTTATTTACCAATTACACCAGCTTCTGGTGGTCCTGGCATTGGAAATCCAAATCCTGGCGGAGGAATAGAAAACTGCGGTGGCATTAAACCTGGAGGACCTGGTGGTAAATTTGGAGGTGGTATGAATGGAGCAGTTGGCATCATCGGAGGTACAAAAGCAGGTGGGGCTGGTGGAAAACCAGAAACCGCCGACGGCGGAATGCCATCGCTAGAAGCCTATTTAACATATCAATATTAGTTATAGAATATACAAATAAGATTCAGTAAAATGTAACTATTATGCTTTTATCTGCTAACACATTAAATTAAATTAATTTCATATATTTTTAACAGACTATATAATTAAATTAAATCAACCATTTAACTTATAATTTACTAAATAAAGAGAGGTCAAAACAATATTTATACGATACATAACCTAAAAGTACAATTACTCTAAAAATCGATACATGTTTATTGTATAAACTTATTAATATTAAATGAGATAAATATCATAAATTAAATGTGAACCGATATATATTATTAGTTTGTTTAAATAGGATATAAATTAGAATTAAATTCCTTACCATTATCCAGTTATAAAGGAGAAATGCCGACCCGGTCGTCAACCGACCATATTTACCATAACCACACAGTTTAGCTTGTTTAGACGAATGTATAATGTAAATGGACGCATTGGATGCGTACAGCGTGATACGTTAACGTTATGCGTACGAATACGCGTACCTATGCGGAAGCAAAAGTTACGGTCAGTGGCCACCACGTATTTTGCAGATGTCGCTTCTGTGTCCGCAAATGTGAATCAGTGTTGCCTGTTGGAGAAATGGAGGCGTTGGAGTTGGAGCCTGCACTCGCGAAAAGTCGGCACACTCAGCAATCAGCACTGCGAATAGAATGCAGAAGCAGAATCGATATCAGCTTTATTTTTGTCCTTCAAAATTTATATTAATTGATTGATTTATTATTATATAATAAGTATGCATTATATTTGAAACAATGTAATAATATAAAATACAATATCCTACAAATTTGAAAGCAGTGTAAATAGTTTCATTTCTATATAACATTGGCATACCTGTAGATGAGGGTGCATTTACAAGGAGGTTCTGAGAGCGCATGTCTCATTCGCGCTTTAGCTCTCTTGGCTCTCTTGCTCTCTGATCTTCTCTCTTTCTCTCACTGCACTCAATGCACTAATTGGCACGTAAAAACTTCAAAAACACTATATACATATACTATACGAGCTCTCTTTAACGTATGCAGCCAATTTATATTTATAATTGATAAACAATAATTGTTTACCTATGCATAAAACACGTTGAAATATACTAACTGAATGTCTAACTGCTGAAATTCAACCAATTGTAATGATTAAATAAATAAATTCAATAATTAATACAAAAAAAATTAATAACAAAATTCGTATTAAAGTAACCAAGTATACTTACTTAATAAAATTCAAAATTTGGCGCCACTGCAACGTAGCTGATTGCTGAAAAATGTGTAAACTTCATGAAAATAATGTTTGAGCTCATGTGCATTGTGCAGGCTCCTGTATTATATATAGACTATGTAGTCCTGTCCTTATTCTGCATATATATATGAGAATTGAAGAAGCCCTTAATGACGTTGATTATAACCTCCATCGCAGTATACACTTTACTTAACGACTGTATAAATAAACTGATAACGTACCGATAAATAAATGTTGTCGCAATTAAAATCACCATGAATTCTGTAATAACTATTTTCTAGCCGTAAATAATTATTAGTATTGAATTATTTTTAAAGATGTTCATCAATTCTATTTAAAAATACTAAAAATGACGTGTTCTTATCAAGACGTATCTCAAGTATTCAAGTAAACATCAATAACAAAATCATCAGTTGTTGAAAATTTGTCAGTTCAGTGTTTTTATAAAATATCTTAAGAAATGTTCAAAAAATTTAAAGATAAACTTGCTGAGGAAATGAAACAATCTCCTGCTAGACTGCAAGCAAGTATGCAGCAACTGGCACAGGTACAAATATTTTTCTTTGCAATAAGTTTTGTTGGCGGTTTTTTTTATTTAATTTAGATTGTTAAAAAAAAATATTAATGTGATTACAGGCAGTTGTATCACCATCATTGTCAAGTAACTCAATTCAAGACTTGTCATCCAAAGACAATTTCAGTCTTACTGAAGAAACAGATGGTACTTCCCCTCCCACTTCCTAAAAATTTACATTTTTAAGATAAGCATGTCGAGTAGATAATAGGAGCATATTGAATTTAATCTGTACTTCCTTTAAAAATAGCAACTTAGTTTTTTTAGTTATAATTAAATTTGACATATTATATTCATAACAATGTTTAAATTAAAGAAGACAAATAATGGTAAATTAAATAATTATTCATTGAAATTTTTAAATTCTAAAATTTTTTTGTAAACAGAAACACCAAAAAATAGCCCAGCAAAGCATGGATTTCAAACAGTTGATTTAACACCTCCATCAGTAAATTCTAGTACTTCAAGAAGGTCATCTGTTAGCAGTAACATCAGTGACGCATCCTTCCTTTTTCCCATATATGAAGGTGCTGGAAGCATGTATCATTTGCAGGTACAGTATAATATATTTATAAAACATAACTTTATACAGAAGAAATAAAAGTGAAAATATATTTATAATATTATAAATGTTTAGTCTGACATGGATCAGTCTGCAAGTGAAGTTGATGATAATATAAGTCCACAATTAGATCGTGTTTCTAAAGAACAATTGTATTCTGCATATCGCAAAGCAAGAACTAAATATGATAAATATCGAGGAAGATTTACTGATCTTGTTACGCATTATCGAGAAATAGAACGTGCTAAAACAAAATTGGAAAGTCTTTTGGTTGAAACACAAGATAAGGCCTTACGAAGGATTAGTGATCTTAAAGAACAATGTCAACTAGAACAACAAGCCAAAGCACATTTGGAAGATGCACTAAGAAATGATATTGAAGAGAAGGATCATGTAATTAATTCTTTACGAACAAAAGTAAGTTATTTTAATTCAATGATTTTCCATGTTTCCATTATACTAAAAGACTATGGTCCTTATAAATTATATTTACTTATTTATAATATATCAATCATTAAAACTACTCATAGTAATCATTTTTTAATTTTATATTGATAGTCTTATAATAGGTGTTACATTATTTAACTAGTTTATTTTGTTTTCAATTGTTTAATTTGTTATAATGCTGCTACTTGCGTTTCGAAAATGCATTATTTTTTTAAGGTATTAATTTTGTGACAGATTAAGTTGATACAAGAGAAAGGATCAAATGCTGAAGGTTTAGACAGTATAGGAATTGCTGAAAATCATAGTGAAAATGATAAGGTTGATATTCTAGTTGATTTGTCAAGTAATCCTGAAACAGAAAAATTGAATGAAGATTCAAAGTTATCTGAAGAAAATGCAATACTAAAAGATAAAATGCAAAAGATGGAGGCATTTTTGGAAAAATATAAAGATATGTTGAAACGTAGTAAAGATAAAATACTAGAAATAACAAATGAAAAAAATACTTTAGAAAGAGACTATGAATATTTGCAAAAATCAAGCAAGGATAAGCTTGATAGTATGGAAAATGAATTTAAAAACACAAAAGCAGAATATATATGTTTGAAAGAAGAAGTTGATGTGCTAAAAAAACGAGAAGAGGAATCGGTTATTTCACTGGCAGAAAATAAATTATCAATTCATAGAGAATTGGAAGGAAAAGAAGAGCAAATAAAGCTGCTTCGGTCAGAGCTAAAACAAGCAGTTGAAATGGAAAAGTCTCTCAAAGAAACTGTAGATGCACAGAAACAAGAATTAGAAAAGATTAAGCTAGTTGCAAATCAGAATGCAGAAGCAAGTCAAGAACATTTACGTGGTAAATCAGAAGCACTAAAGCATTTGCAAGCAGAAATGCAACAAAAATTGATTGACTTGGAGGAAAAAATGGGTTCCAAGTATCGTGAAGAAGTAGGTAAAAATAAAGAACTATTAGAAAAATTAGAAGAATTGAGAAATCAGTCAATGGTAACACAAAATGAATCAGAAAAGATTAAAAAATTAAGCCAAGAACTACAAGAAAAAGAAACTATTTTGATAGATTTAAATGCCAAGAAAGAAGAATGTGAAACATTGGTAGACCAATATAAATCTCAAAATTCAAGTTTTGAAAAAGAATTAGTTGAAATAAAAAGTTCTTTAGAAAAATTAAAGATTGATAATGAAAAATCTAATAATGATTTAACAGAAAGACATGCTAAGAAATGTAAGGAATTAGAACATGCATTGACCATTGAAAATGATCTTCGAGATCAGTTAAATGTAGCAAATGAAGAATATAATGAAAATTGCAAACAATTTAAACTAAAATTACAAATGCAAGAAGATGAAATTAAAATTTTAAAAAGTAAAACATGTGATGAAGATAAAGTGTTTAGACTGCAAGATGAACTTGAAAGTAAAAACACAGAGATTTTAGGACTTACCAGTGAACTCAAGTCATCTTCTACAACTATAACTGACCTTAAAAAGGAAATTAATAATTTAGTTAATCATAGGAATAATTTACTTAAATATCTCAAAATATGTAAAAAATCTGTTAAGAATTTAAAAAAAGATTATGCAACACTTAAAAGTAACGTAAATAACAATATTTTAGACGGGAAACGTGCAATAACTGAAACTGTAGAGGATGCTCTTAAAGTATTTCCTTCTCTAACTAAAGAAACTTCAAGACTTCAATTGCAAATTAATGAATTAGAGGAGAAAACAAAAATATTGGAAGACCTTAAAAGCAATTGTAGTAATAATAGCACACAGTTAGAAAAAATTGTAAATGAAAAAGTAACCTTAGAAAAAGAGTTGAAAGAGAAACATAATGAAATAGAGGAGATGAAAATTAAAATAATTCATTTTGATGATTTGGAAGCAAAGAACAATAAATATACTGTAGAAATCGAAAATCTGCATTGCAAGTTAAATGATTTTGAAAAATTATGCAATGAACGAGAACAGCTACTTTATGAAGCCAAACTTGAAAAAGAGTCTACTCTAAAAAATATTTCTTTAAAAAATCAACAACATGAAGCGATAATGAATGATTTAAATACTAAACTTTCTGAGAAAGAAGTACTATATAAAGAATTATTACAAAAATATGAAGAAACATTAGATATAGTGCAGACCTTAAAATTAGAAACTGAAGACCGTAATATTATGATTAAAGAAATTGAGTTTCTTAAATCTGAGCTTACCACTATCAAAATGGAATTTGATAAAAAGAGCAGTGAATTTAATGAATTGCAACAAAAAAGTATAGAAGAAGAACAAGTGTCTAAAATAAAAAGTGAATGTGAAAATTATAAGAAATTAATTGAACAAAATAATCAGGAGCTATCACACTTGCATGAAGAATTGAAAAATTCAACAGAAACACATGAAAAATTAACTGTGGAGCTGCAAGAATCTAAAGACTCGTTACAAAAAGCACTTGATACCAAAACTGGATTTATGCAAAAATTAAAAGCTTTTAAAGAGAAATTACAGAAAACTATTGATGATAAAAATGTCATAGCAGCAGAATTAGAACAAGAGAAAATAAAATTACAAACTACTGAAACTGCATACAGACAATCATTAGATATTCGAATAAAAGAAAATGAAGAATTAAATGAGTATAATTCCAAATTACTGATAGAACTTAATGTACTCAAAACAAGCAAAGACGAATTAGACATTTTAAAGAATGAGAAAACAGACATAATTCATGAATTAGACAATCTGAAAGATAGTCAGAAAGATTTATTAACATTAAATGAAGCTCTTGAACAGTCACAAAATAAATTGCTTGAAAAACTTCAAAATATGGAAAAAAAGAATAATGATTTATCAAATAAAAATAGTGCTTTCTCTAAAGAACTTGAAACTTACAGATTCGAATTACAAACTACAAATTCTGAATTGGATCATTTAAAAACAGAAGCAATAGAATTAGAAAAAGTAAAAGCTCAAAATATTGAATTAACTGAATTATTAAATACGGCTGATAATAGTCGGAAAGAAAATATAAACTATATAGATAAAATTGAAAATCTGACCAAAATAAATGAAGAATTAAGTTTACAAGTGGAAAGTTTGAAAAATAAAATATTAGATTTAGAACAATTTCAAGTAAAAAATGAACATTTAACAAATGAATTACAGTCTTGTAAAACTGAAATTAATAAATTAGAAGCTGCGTTATCTTTAAAAGTACAAGAACTAGATTCTCTGTGCAATAATTCAAAAAGTGAAAATTATAATTTGAAAATTGAATTAGAAGCAAAAGATGACGAATTAAAGGAAATGGAATCGAAAAATTCCAAACTTTTAGAACAAATTGATGTATTATCTTCATTAAAATTAGGTTTAGAAGAAAAAACAAGTATTGAAATTAAAAGATGGCATGAAGCAGCAAATGAATCAGAGAAAAGTTTATCAAATAAAGAATCTGAATTACAAAATTTGCATGAAAAATATTTAAAATTAGAGGAGGACATAAAAAGTATTAATTGTGCAAAATCCAAAGATGAAGAGTTGATGATACAAGAAAAAAGAAAATTGGAATCACAATTAGACGAAACACTAGTTACGTTTCAAACCAAAGAAACACAAATGCAAGCTCTAAATGAAAAATTAAAAAATCAAGCAGCTAAATTACAAGAACAATTAAAAATTAATGAAGAAGAACAAAGCTTAAGATTAAAGCAAATTGTCAAAGAATTCCAGGCTCAACTCCATGATAAAGAGAAAGAATTGCAAGCTGCCCTTGAAAAAAGATTTGGTAAGATTAATCCAATCATAATGTATTATGAATTAAAATAAATATTATTAAATTTATATGATTTCTCAAAAAACATTAATTTACTTAATTTTTTTTTCTTTTTTCTACGTAGATCGTCAACAAAATTATGAATCAGATACTATACAAGAATATAGAGAACAACTAAAGGATTTTCAAGTAGAACTTACTAAAAAGTCAGAAAAAATTGAAAGCTTAATTTTAGAGAATGAAAACTCAAAAAAACAAACACACGAAATTGAAAAACTTTTAGCTAAAATAAACGAAATAAAATTAGAACATGTAGAAGAAATACAGGATCTTGATAAAAAATGGAAACAAATTGTTAAACAAAAAACAAGTCAGTTAGAAACGAAACATGAAAAAGAGGTTGCAGAACTTACTAATGAATGGCAAAGTGAAAGAAAAGTAAGTTTTTGAACTTTCTAATTTTATTTAATTATACTTATTTATATATTATATTTATTCTTTTGACTTTACTTTTTATTTTAATTTTAATTTTTTCCCTATACCTTTTAGAGTGATGAAAATACCGAATTATTAGATAAGGTGATTATTTATTTTGAATTATTTTTTATTTAATTTATTCACTGTTTATTTTAGTATTTTCACAATTATGTGCACATACTAATATCCTAGGACTATAATCACTTATATTTATTGTACAGTATGAATGAATAACAGAAATAATAAGTTTTTATGCATCTCAATTTTTTATTCTTCCATTTAGGAATTAGAAAATACTACTAGAGTAGCAATGGCAGCAGTTCAGTCAAATACTGGTTCGTTTCACACACTCCAACAAACATTGTTATCTCAAAAAAGAGAATTATCTGAACTGAGAAAATTAGTGAAATTAAGGCAAGAGTCTGTCGAAGATTCAACGGAAATTGAGTATCTTAGAAACATACTTTATAAATATATGATGGGTAAAGAAACTATGGTGCTTGCGAAGGTAATTGCTGCAGTTGTTAAATTTGACCAAGAGCAGACTTCAAAAATTTTAAAAAAAGAAGAAGATAAATTGTCATTGGTATGCACGTAGATCAGAGTATTTATTAATTTAAATTTAAAATATTTAATGAATATTAATGCATCTTTTTTTTTAGCTTGGATCATTGGGTTTGACATAACATAGTTTATGGATTTGCATTTACTAGAATCATGGTTAACTTAAAAAATAATGAATATTTTAATATTCATGTCTATACTGCATTAAGTAAAAGGGCCAATTCCACAAGCTGCCCTTATTGTATTAAGGTGTAAAAGACAACTGGTGCAAATATTTCCGCTTTTTCTTTGCTATTAATAAAATTTATTTTATATATTTATAGATTGCTGTATCTAGAATTGATTTTGTCAAAACTATCGATTAATATATTAAAACAAATATTTTTTTATTATATAACTGTTAAGCAGCTTAACTAAATTAATATCTTTGTAAAAAAAATTGATCAGATAATATCAAAGCTAAACTTTGTGACATTCTCATAATATTTTTACTTCACTTAATTCATTCACTAAAAATGTTATGATTTTTGGTAGCAAGATAGTATGAATTTCGAGTTGCTTGAAACTGATTTCAATGAAAATCTAAAAGAGGCGAAATATATTAGTAAATAACAATTGTACATAATGATGTAATTATAATGTTTTATTTAAAATACTTATATACAAATAAATGACGTTTTACGACTAGTCTTAGCATTTTTATTATTAATAAAAACAATAAAATTAATAAATTATGCAATCTGTTCATTTTTCCACAATTCAATATCACTGAAAAACTTTTTCCTGTATGTTAGCGGCGTTTTTTTGCGACGAATAAAAAATAATTCATCACCATTTGTATTATACAGCTTAGCTCCAGATTCACCCATTAACTTCCGTAGAGCAATATTTTTTTCAATGTCTTTTTCATAAAATTCTTTCCCCCCTTCAATGTACTTTGGTCCAAGTTTGGCCAATTCTTCGTCTACAGATTTCTCACAATACACATTAAAATAATCCCTTAGTTGAAACCATACAGAAAATCCAAAAACCCCTATCAATCCATAAACTACAGCCTGGAACATTATAGGTTTGTTACCTAAATTTAATTTTACCCTTGTAAAAGCTGCTGTGCAAAGTGTTGCCTGCATCATTAATCCTGATTCAATAGCACGATAAAATGGCAGCTCTTTTTGGCACATTAGTATTTCTCGAGCAATACCAAATTTCATTGCATTAGTAGAGAGTAACAATGAATGCATCAGATCCTCTGCTGCTGGGTGATAAATATTTACTGGTTCTTTATTAGCACCTAAACGTATTTCTGTTAAATTAAAATTAGATCTATTCTTTTCCGAATAATTAAAAGGAATGCCAATTATTCCTTGACAATTAAATAAAACACTTTTATTAGGTAAGCCTGCATTATATAGATTGAAAGCTGCGATTGGAAAAGGAGTAAATCTTTTTTCCTCCTGTTCAGCAAGCCCTAGATCAACTAATACTTCTTCAAATAATTTTTTAACATCCTCACTTAATTGTACTGGTTGTCCAAATCTACAAATTATTAGTCAATACAGATTCATTGAAAAAAGAATTATTAATAGTATTTTTTCTTAACTTACTTGTGTGCTTGTAACATATTTTTATATTGTTCAATGAAGACAGAATGAAGAAATAATTCAGCACAAAATGAACCCATGCATGCAATCATTCCAGTTGCTGTTGCTATTGCTGGTATTTTACTACTTAATGGTCCTTGCATTGTTAATGCACGCCACATTTTTAAATTATTTAGCCTATAAGAAAACTATTAAAAATAAAACGTTTAAACACCTATCTATTTTCATAAATTAATTGATAATATTAAGCATACAGATCATTGAATTCAAATGGATAAGTAAAATACTTAATAAGAATTAATTATAAGTTATACAATTAATATGTAGTTGTAATTTAAATTATTCTTTAGACATTTTTAGTAATGCCCTATACGCACATGTAAACCATTAATCATTACTTTAAAAATTGTATTTTCAGGAAATTATACACATGATAAATAATAAATACCTGATAATAATGATAATAATGCGATTATGATGCTTGAAATTACTTATAAAATTATGAAATTACATTAAATATAAAATAAGTAAATTATTTAACTTCATCTAAACTATATTATATACAGTATAAATAGTGTATAAGTAGTACATCACAAAGATAGACCAGAATGACTCTATAAGGTCTATCTTCGTTGTTACTACTTTCATCTGCTTTCATCTAACCTTTAAGAATATAACCTCTTTGAGTATAACATTCAAATAAAGTGTAACCAACAAATATAGATCGATGCTTATCATCTATACATATTAATCTCTGGTGTAACATATAATACTACAATAATGTACTATTCCAGTACATAGACCGTGCACGAATATATACATAGATTAATTACATAGGTACGTTACGTACGTATAGAATTTTAACCGTATATAGATATAAGTAAGTAACCGGACGAGTGTATATAGAGATTAGAGAGTCGGGCTTTTTTGTTCCATTCCAAATTCAAAACACAAAACATTAAGAACATATGTATATAGGAATATAATATAACATTGTAGTACCCTTCTGTGCTATATACGGCAGTATCGTGTGGTATGTCTGCCGACGCGTGTGCTTATAAACATTAAACAAAACAAGTTTTGTGTCACACATACAGCCGTATAGAACACACCATAAATTACACCATAAATAATGATACGTTAATTAATTGATTATTTTTCCAAGAATTAAATTTATTAATCATTGTAAAGATAATTTACATTTATCATTTTATTGAAGTAGAACAAATTGGCTCAAAACATTTTTATGGATTATTCAATTTTGATACATACCTTTCAAATTATCAACAAAAATACTTTTTATCAAGCAAATTAGGAAAAAACGTATGTCTGGTATATAAGCGTATAACTGTATGTTCATCAGCTGTGTAACTGATCGCTAAACACTTGTTTGGATTAATTTTGAAAAGTAATTTTCTTTCGCATAAAAATTAATTACACGTTTTAGAAAGGTGCAGACGTTTTTAGTTAAAAAGAGGAAATGAAAAAAATTTTTATTATATTGAGCTTTGAATAGCAATATAGTACTCAAATTAATTTTATTACGACAATTGTTAATATTTCTTTGATTGAGTTTGAGCATATTTCTTTCTAACTGGAGTCGGGTATGCTTTTGGTACTTTGAATACATCCTGTGAAAGAAACAGAAGTGTAAGTAATACTTAATTTGATATTATTGATGCTGATCAAGTGACATTGGTGTAATATGTATTTAAAAGGATCGAATCGTATGGTTAAACAATTATCACCAATTTTTGTATGAAAGCATTGTTGCATCTTTGAAATAACAAATAATTCCTCCACAGATGTTTGTAAAAAACAAAAAAATTTGTAACTATAATATATTCATTAAATTACGTAACTTTGATAAATGAAGTTACTTAATTACTGTTGTTCTATTACATGACTCATCTCTATTACAATTAATCAAATTGTAAGAGTTTTAATTGTTTCTCTAAAATATGAAATAATTTTAGTCCGAAGATACGGTTTCGGAGATTTTCGTAATTAATTTTTTACGCGATGGAACCTACCAATTCTCGGTAATTAACTTTATATAAACTAGATATAATTAACGATATATTTTTACTACATTAAATTTCTTACTTGATCATTTTAAAAATGAAAAAATTATAATTACTTCTTTTGAATTTTCTGAAGGTTGAAATGATGTTTGCGTTAAAGCGTCGAACATTTTTTCAGCTTCCGATTGCACAGTACTCTAAAAAATAAATAAACATATATTTATATTACCAATGAAGTTTTGCTTAAATTATCATATTCAATTATTTAGATAACATCTATATTCTAAATTATTTTTGTCATTTACAAGATAATACTATGTACTATGTATAGGTATGTATATCAACCTAGCGAGTACACATAATACATATAAGTCCCCGACAGAACACTTCCTGTAGAGATATGTTACATATCTGTGCACATGTTTACGTACACTAAAGTATAAGGTAGATCTTAATTTTTTTTATCTACTCTGGTGAAATATCATTTTTGTGAGTCGAAAAACGTATGCGCACAAACTCCGGATGAGAAAATCAGCTTACCGCAAAGCACCGGATGTTTCTTAAGTAAAATTTAGTATAGGAAAATAACGAAGAAATTATTATTATAAGTAAGTCGAATAAGTAGTTACATAAATTAGAGCTTTTCATTGTAAAAATGTGTTTTTTCTTAAGAATATTAATTCTGGTAAAAATATAGGTACATGCTATTAATACACTAAAATTAATACTAAAAAATTTGTTTACCTAGTTTGATAGTAAAAAACAAATTCCTTGCCATATAATAACGTTTTCGTTATTTTCCAATTTTAAAATACATAAGAAACTCCTACTAGTACTTTGCTGGTCGTCTTAATCTGATTCATCCCTCTAACAAACTTTGCGCACATGCATGCGCTTTTCAATATAAGACATAAGTATATGTGACCGAAATGAATGAAGTGAAAAAAAAAATTATTTTCCGCTCTAATGTATACATATACCATCAAGGGTAAACAGTGCTGCATGAATCTTTACTTGACGAATGACAATTAATAGTTGGATTTGAGAAGCAAACATCGAAAATAGATAGTATAGATGCTACTTCTGTACACATATGACCCTGAAAGGACATAACGAAAGATCCGAGAAGCAAATACAAAAATATATATTGAAAATAAAATTCCAACAAAGTGCAACTAAGTAAAGTATCGGATGGATCTAGGTATATCAAATCCTTCGCAAAGTATTAAAAATTGAGAAAAAATTTGTCTTGTGTTGATTAATATATTGTTTAATCTAATAATGGTAACTCACGTCCATGCGAATATTTTAAAAATGTAATACATTTAATTTCTATGCAATCATTACAGTATTCAGATAAAATGCTTTTTATAACATTTATACTTTTAATATATTCAAAGACACTTACTGATTTTTTAATAACTTGATCATTTGAATAATTGTTGTAAATAAGTTTCTTTTGTTGATGTGGCGTTGATCCTATTATCTAAATGAATGAAAAAAAACACTAATTGATTAACTAAGATGTTGAATTGTGTTACATATTAATCTATTACATATTATTAATATAGGTACTTGATGCGCGTGAACGTGAATGTAATATTGTATGAGTGCGCGCACATTTGGAGGCTATGAAACACACCTATTAGATTTTAGGATTATTTTATATTCAACTTCAGAATTAAAAAAAAAAGCCTTAAAGTTTGATTTCATGGATCCTGTAAATTGAGATACCTTTAAACATTACTGTTATTGATATAGTTGTACATACATGTAACTGAAATAGTAATAGAATCGCAGTGTAATGTTTAAAGATATATCTTGACTGCCTAAAAAACCATTACAACTTCAAATGCTGGGTTCATTTTTAGGTGAGAGGAAATATTTCTCCTTATTACTTTTAGTGTTAAAAAATACCTACTGCAGATTCTTTCATAACTTGATCATTTGAGTGCGTATTGTAAACGGGCTTCTTTTGTTGAGTCGGCGTTGATTCTGGTGTCTAAATTAATAAAAAATAAATAGATTATGTTACGTATTACCTAGTGCATTATATGTATTGATAATGCCCCATACCCTATTATGTGTCTTATTTATTACTGTATATTCATCTTCAGATTCTTCAGAATCTGATGAATTAAATACGTACGGAGATTTCTTTTCCGCGTTTAATCCCCATGCTATCTAAATAACAGATCAAAATACAATGCAATAGGTGTATTTATAACCCGACATTGTTATTCATTTTATGCAATATCTCACTTTTTTTGGAGAAGTCCGTAAGTTCATTTCATTGATTTCTTGTTTAGCGTTATCTGTGGTGGAAATCGGTTTCTTTTGACTAAACAGTAACGGAATTGCCTTGTGATAAAAAATAATTTTTTTTAACAGTATAATTATTGTGTACAGTATAATTTGTTATAAATATATAATTCGTTTACCCTTTTGTAACTGATGGAGCTTCTAATATTTACTTCATTAGACTTATTAACATCTATGCCTGATACAATTTCTTCGTTGGCTCGGGTCAATTCTAATTTTTGTTTAAGATGGATAATTTTATCTTGCAATTCCTGTATTTTAATATCCAATTCACTTTGTTTTTTATTTTTTACTAACAAATTTTGCTCAAGTTTCTTTAATCCATCATTAGATTTTTTAATTATGCTTTGCAATTCATTATTATTGCATAATTCTTGTTGTTTCATTACTTTCACTTCATTTAACTTAGCATATTCGGCTTTAATGTTTTCGAGTTTTTTCAATAGCAGTTTTTGATCGTCAATTTTAGCTAATAAATCGTTAAATTCCTTATGCAGTGTATCTTCAGTTTTTGAAAATCGGCTTTTCGTTGCTTCCAATTCGATATTAAGCTTGCTTTGTTGATCATTAATATTCTTAATATTTTCATCAAGCGATTTTTTCGACAAATCATTAATTTGACGCTTCTTTACTACCTGAAATGGTTTAAAAAAATTTCGGTACAAATAACGATACATTACACCTTAATATTTTGCAAAATCTACCTGGTGAAATAATTGTACCGAGTTTACCGTAATATTAATTACAATTGTTAGAATCTTTTAGAAATATTGTCGATTTCAAAGAATTTTAGATATTCTCATTACAAGCGTTTCTAACTATTAGTAAAAAATTTTTTTTAAGTAGTTAAAAGTTCTCAAAGCCATATAAAGTAAATGCATAACAATCAATATCAATACAACAAATAAAGAATTATTATAATAATTATCAAGAAAAAGTGTTTGATAATCAATCGTGTACTAATTTAATTAAGCATCTATTTCCTAAGAAATTGTACTATCAAAAGTTTACAGTGAAACAATTTATTTTCGCCAGGGCTAAAATATTATTATTATTATTTACATACTTTTTCCAATATCTCTTCTTTTTTAGATATAGTTTTATTCAATGTTTCATTTAATTCCATTTGTTTTTGTCTAAAAGTAAATTTTTTTTACATTAATAAGCAAAAACCAACTCCATATTACTCTTTAAATTATTCGAATCAAATAAACAAATAAAATAAATAGTTTAAATAATTTAATTTATCGCGTTTTCATTAAATAAGTAAAAAGAATTTAAAGAGATAATACGCGTTTATGGACTAGATATTTACTCTGTTATGGACAATTCTGATTGCAATTTCGACATTAAATTTCTCTTTTCTTCTAAACTTTTGTTATTTTTTTCTAAATCCTAAAATAAATTCAATACTGAATTATTATATATAAAATTATAAAGTTAATATAATTTTATTAAATGTACTTGTAGATTATTATTTTTTTCTTGCATTAAACGATCAATTTCTTCTTTGATTTGTCTCTGAAATGTTTCTTCGTTTCCCTCCAGCTCAATAATTCTGCATCAAAAACAATAAATATAGCCAAATGAGATTTTCTATATACATACATATATCAAAAATAAACACAATAAAGATTAATTTTTCTGGAATTTACCTAACATTTTTTTGGTCGATTAATTTTTTAAGATTGTCATTATCTTTTTTTTTAATCAATTGTGTTTTAAGCAATTCAACTTTCTTTTTTGATTGTATCAAAGCTTGATCGCGGCTGTTACGAGTTACTTTTTTTTCCTCAATTTGTCTTTGAACTTTCAATTTATATAGTAAATTATATATACTTGAAAAAAATATCATTTATTTAATTCATAACTACCACAATACTCACCTTCTTTATTTAATAAGTTTCTTTTGACTATAATATCTTTATTGAGTGATTCAGTGTAACTTTTTTTTTCGATTATTTTTTGAAGATTATTTGATAATTCAACAATTATCTGTTTTCTTTTAATAGAGCTCGTTTCAACTAAATTTACATTGACTAATAGAATTTCAGTTTGAAATTTTTTTAACTCATCGATCCTTAAACGAATTTTTTAGTTAAAATTATTTGAAAAACAAACAAAATACCTATGTCAGTAAATTAATTTAAACAGCTTACTTTTCTAAAATAGCTTTATTAGCTTGTTCAAGTTGATCTATGATTTTTAATTGAGATGATATTTCCTTTTGTATACTACGTAATTTATCTTTTGAATAAGTGATGGTTCTTTTGATTTCCGAATTTTTTTGTTCCAACATTTTTATAGTCAAATCATCTTCCATCTGTTGCCAAATCAAATAATTAATTAAATTACTTTTTAACTGTAATTAACTATATACTTAATTAATTCGATGCATACCCTTTGTACTTCCACCTTTTTCATCTCACTTCCGGTTACTTCATCGAGTTCTAAAGTTAACGCGTATTTTGTCTGATTTTCATCTTTATCTAATGCCATGTAGTTGCTGCTATGTATTATATTAATGTCTTCTGATTTATCCATGATCGCTAGTTCTGGATAAAAATATATATATTGACGAAATTCGTTGTTACATTCACACTATTACAGTATATTATAATATTACAGTCAATAATCTTATAAATTTATATTTCTGATCAAAATCTATTTTGTTTTCAATACTATTCAATATAGATCTTACTTATGTTTCTTTCGGAAACTGTGTTCATACATAATTTTTAAGAAAAGGACCTCGTCGACATCAGAATAAAATAAAGTTCTTAGTGCATGAAAAAATATTAAATTAAAAAAAAATTAGTTTCCTTACATAACGGCAAAGTTGAAAAAAAATGATCGAGAATCGAATCTTTCTATTACTGCATGTTTTTATACTTAAATGTATTAAGCATGCACTGTAAAAAGTCCTAATGAATATTACTGGCGGCTAGTATTCGATTCACAGTACTCAAAGCAGTGAAATTGATACACTGAAACTATAACTGTTACCAGTCTTCAGTGTATTAAATAGCTGGTTGTAAAATTACACTTTTGGAAATAGGTAATAATCGGACCTAGTTTCAGTGTAGTGATTCTATGCGATAGTATTATTAATATATTTCTTGTAAATTTACGGAACTTGAAGTAAAATTACGCGTTCACAGACTGTTACTTTTACACTCCAGATTCGCAAATTAACTAGTCTGGAAGTAGGTCGGATTATTACCTAGTCTGGAACTGGTAATTTTACTTTTGACTTTTTACAGTGTGGAGAATAATTACATGAGCCTTTTTGTTTAAACTTTTCCCGTCAAGTAAGAATTTTTTTTTAATTAAAAGTCTTTTTATACTCTATATAATAGTGCAGGCTACGTGCATTTCTCTTGCAATCGCATTTTGTCAGTAAATAAAATTTTCAAACGAATAAACAAGTAACGTAAATTGAAAACACTAAGAGATTTTCATGAATCGGTCTAAATAAAATTTTTATGTGCAATAGTTTCAGTGAAAGCGTCCAAAAGATTACTTGCTAAAAAATTATTTTATTACATGTATAAGTATATCTTATAGCGTTTTTATAATTATACATTATAAATATTTTATATTATAAATATATTGAATAATTAGAACTTATGAGCGATGTTTGTAAGAAACTAAAGTATGAAACGTATTCAAAAAATATATTTCAAAATATTGCACACCTATTTCTACAGCTACAGAATTACAATACAGTTTATGATCCGACCAATTTAAGTACTCTGTATACCTACCTATCCTATACTGGAAGTGGAACAAATGATACCGTAATCCTATGTGTATTTAGCCGATGCCAAATGCACTTTGGCGGCCGGCGGGAGACACCTTCAGGTACCTGTATTAATTCTATGAAAGAAAGAGACACACTGCGATGCAAATCTATTAAGTTATTGCCTAAACTCGTCTAGACTGTCTAGACAGTAAATTCCGATTTTACTGCAAATTGAGAATAACTGAATCTAATGGAGCGTGGTCGTAAATCGAATATTTCTAAAGCACAGCAAAAGCCGTTAAATTGAAATGTTCAAATTTAAATAAATTCGAATATAAGTTTTCAAAAAAATCGTTAAATATTTCCTTGTATATACTTGTGCAGCTTTGAAAATAATCATATAAAAGTTCATGTTCCATGTCAATGCTGGCATAGATAAAAACAATTTTCCTTGTACGCATTGGAGCGAGTACTAAGAATGTCTTGTAAAAGATTCGAGGAAATCAAAGTGAACGCAGGAATATAAGAACGATTATCTTTTTGTTTGTGATTTGCATTTATACATCGCAGCGGGAATGTCTTGGCAATCGGTATAGGTAGGTAGGTATCGTAACATTCGTAACAAGATCGTAATAGAAGGATTGCATTGCGCATGAGGCGGCGGTGGCGGTGGCGGTGGCGGCGGCAGCCGAAAATTCGTAAAGTGCGCGGCTCTCGCGCCTTTTCGAAGGTCATACGATACGCGTGCTAGGCTGTTTTTTGCCCCTCTCCGTGCAGGCCCGTCCGCGTTGAGTGTCGGAGCCGTGTCTCTCGGTCTGCCCCTTCCCCGACAGTCTCTCCTCGCCCCTCTGGCCCCTCCATCGGGCTCCGAGAGTCGTCCGTATACCTGAGGCAACCGTGGCATGGTCTGCGGAACAAGTCGTATTATATTCAAACTTTTCCAAATCCGGGTTATAGGTGGGGGACGGGGGTCCGTGTCCAAGTGTCGATTCGCAAGAGTTCAGTTGTTCAGTATCAGGCAGACAGCAGTAGAGTTTACATACGTACTCTACAGTCATTCGGCGGCCTCACTGCACTGTCACTAGAGAGAGACCAGACTGACTAGTAACTACAGAGACTACAGAGAGTACGGCGGGTACGGAGTACAGCCACTAGCCACTACGTGCAAGAGCGGCGCGGCGCAGCTATTATACCGTCCGTGAGAGGGAGACTATTCGCTCTCCGCGCTCGGTTCTGGCAGGTTTCTGGCCAAATCGGGTCAACGGGATATGTCGCCTGGGGTCCCAGGGGAGCCAGTCCAGTGGGTCTCTCAAAATACGTGAAATTTCGAAATCGCGCCTGCACGGAGGCACGCGCGAGCAGCACAGAGAGTTCGGCGGGCCGACTTCAGTCGTCTCTCCCCTGTAAATAATACGCACAATAATCGTATGTGTGTGTGAGTGTACGAGCGCGCGATCCACGAGAGAGTGTGATGAAACCGTCTGCTAGGAAGGAAAATTGGAACAGCTGTTACTGAAAAATGTGATAAGTCGACTGTCTCCTTTTCGAGAGCCATCCAGCTTTTTTCAGACCTTTGAGCAAGGTTTAAGCTCTCTAAGCTCTGCGTTAATGAAGTCCATTTCAGGGGCATACGAAGCTAACGTGAACGGTGTGGCCTGTGATATGGCTGAGAAGCTCGGTCTGGGACCTGGGGTTCGCGAACTCAAACTCGGGCCCACCTTCACCAACGACAAGTCCACGGCTTTTCACACCTTGAAATGTGAGTACCTTGAATTTTACAGCACAAACTACATAGCATACTGCCTCTTACATGCCCAACAGCTGTGATCCATTGTTCTCTTTCATTCCTCTTCTTTTTCTCTGCTACTTAGTCCTGTTAATTTTCAATTTTGTCCACAGCCTTATAATGTTTACTCTTTCTGCCTTTAGATGATTTCAAGCCTGCGAGTGTGGATGTATCCAAAATGGCAACAGTCGACGTTGGAGCCAACAACACAATGACAGTGACAGTACCGCATTTGGATGGTGCTGGCATTCCATACACAGTATTTAAAGGTTCACAGAAAAAATATGAAAAGGAATGTGTTCTTATTATCGATAGGAATACAGGAGAAATTACTTTGGAGAGGTTGTCCTGTAATATAACAGTTAAAAAGACGAGGTAAGTTATACTTTTCTTATCTTCTGAAGCTTTGCCAATATGTATACACTTGTTTAGTTTTTACATAGTCATTCACTGATAGCTTTAGACAAATTTTTATTTACATTAATAAATCAATTGTGTATACTAAAAAACATATTTCTCTACAGGTCGGAACACAAATCCCAACCCTTTTTAACAGTTCCCAATGCAAATGCTGGCGGAATTAGACCTATTACTCCCATAGAAACGAGAAGAAGTCCAACCGATGGAAGAACAAAAAGTAGAACTAAAGTAGCGAGTGGGAAGAAAAGGGAGCCAAGTCATCAATTACGTCCTAAACATAGCCCTTCACGTGCCTCTTATCATGGAAAAAGCCCTCCATCTACGAATTTACCTACTAGAATAAGGTAAGCCTTTATAATTTTTTTTTAGTTTGATATAGTTACACTAAAATTATTAATATCTTAATATAATTTAAATACTTACTGTAGGTAATTTAAAAATATATATAGACTATAAAAATCTTTATCTTTTCTCTATATAAAGGTAGCTGAAAGTCGATAAATTAAAATAGTGATTGGAAATTTATCGATTAAAAGAACACAATTTTAATAGTATATATTTTTTTTATTATTTTTGCATTTGGAGTCATTATTGACAATATTAATTATAATCATTAAAACTACTTGTGCATTCTCGTTGAGAAGTTAAAAGTTACTACAGTATAAAATACCTTAACCTTCAAAAATTATTATAATTTTTTCATTTATTACTCCAGTCATGTTTCATTCACTACATTTGGCATTTCATACATTGAGTATAAATGATAAATTTTAAAAACATTAAGTAAAGAAGGATAATTTTTAAAATCATTTTGAGCGATAGAGTCATTTCTCATTACTGGATATAGAATATTTACTTTAGATTTAAAATGAATATAAATATATGAATACACTAATGAATATTTACCTAGAATTAAAATTAATATAAAACTCATTTTAGTTCTTCAGCCATGCCTTCTTCAACGCAATCAACACTGGCAAGCCTTCCCATGATCAGTGAACATGATGATTTTACTGTACCTTCTTCTATGCCTGCAACACATTCGATAGCCCAACCAAGAACTATTTCCCCAGCAGTGCGTGAAAAGCCCCAGTTGCCCATTGTTAAACCCCCAGTGTTGGATAATGATGTAGGCATTTTAAGTGATTCCAGTTCTAGTGGTTCAAGTTCTGATAGTTCTGATAGCGAATCGGAACCAGAAAAGAAAACACAACCGACGAAAGTTAATGGTAAATTCGAAAAACATTTATTCAATACTCTTTATGTTTAGTACGTATAGTATTTTTTTATTAACCAATATTTTTTTTGTTTCTAGGACACACGTCAAACGGTACAAGAACGTCTCCTCCATTATCTATGCCAGATACTTTATTGAATGAAGATTTGCAACTGTCAGAATCAGAATCGGATAGTGATTAAGAAATTGATACACATTCCGAAAGACTTGTAAAAAGGATGCCGAATTTTAGTTTAAACTTAAACATTATTCTCATTTTTTTCCCGTAAAGTAACGTGATTTCTTTACAAGTGTCTTTCAAAATGGAGTATCTTCGATTTTTTGCGCAACATTAAAGCGAAAAGAGATCGCTTAAAATGTTATTCTTCTATAGTACTCGTATAGTGATATTTCATTTTGTTTTGTCTAGATCACTCTATGTGTTGTCGAGACGACGCGATGTGAGCCATAACGCTTTCTTTTATAATCTCATAAAAATATTCATACATTGAACTGTTTGATTATAAAGGAAAAGGTGGAAAAAAGAAAAGAACATACGAGATCTTTTCAAACTGCACGATATGTACTTTAGTTTTTATTGCAGTTATGAATGAACGACAGCCTGTCTTTCTTCCTTGTTAATAAGGGTGTCGTGATAAGAAATAAATGGCGAACACGCCAGAAAGTGTATAGGGTACTAGGGCTTTTATAACGATTTATTGTTATTTTAAACTCATATGCTACGTTCTTGTGTGGGCTGAACCTTTGGAATCAATAAAAAAAGGTCTTGCCAATTTGTCATGTTCATAATTTTGTTTGCTGGGTACTTGTTTAAAATAGTTTAACCCAAAAAAATCTGAAAAAGTATTTTTATACACTTTATTTTCTAAAAAAAAATAGAAATAACATGAGACTTAAATAAACATAAGGATATGTTTTTGAATAACTTATATTAAGTAGAAAGTGGTTTATTAAATTTGTCATTACTTTTGTGCCTTTATGTCAATCTTTACAACTAATTTTAATGTAAAGTTTTGTAAATAGAATAATAATTAAATTACAATTTTGCAATAAAATTTGTTCCATTATAAACCTATGTATATATATAACTCTTTAGTAAATTATTTCTTTTACTGAAGTTGTTAATAAATTTATAAGTTAATTAATATATTTCGTATTTTTTTTCAAACGTAGTAGAACATATATTTTTACACATACACACGCACACACATATAACTTTAAATTAAATCCTGAAATATTTTTACTTATAACTATTTACATTAAACTATTTTCAGTAGATACCCAGCTCTTGTATATTATATTTCAACAGGAACTTCATTATTTATTCATCTTATCACAATATAATTTGGTCCTTCTTATATAATGTAAAAGTCAAAAAATATATTTCAATGATGTTCTTTATAGTCCAATATCAGCCTTGTTAGCTGACCACGATTTCCCAGTTGAAGATTTCTTTGCTTCAAACATGTATTAAGAGTAACGTTATCCCTTGTGCCAATACAGTTGATTTCTCTGTATCTGAGTTTTAAAGCCGGTTCTACAGCGCGAAACGGATTCAAATTGCTGAAGACAACGAACATTTCGAAAATTGAGCCAATAGAGATAGTTTGTGATAACTTTAATATACTTGCGATGTCTTTGTCAGTTCGCACTAGGGGTACTTGATTTTCGATAGATTTTCGCACTGAAATGTACAAATTATAAATTTTTAAAGTTAAAAATTTACTAAAATAAAAAAATTTTTATAATAATTTTTATATTTATATACCTGTCATATAATCTTTTGCATAAAATGATACAGAATCATAATTATACTCATCATATCGTCCATGATTATGAGTAATATCAAACTCCACATGCTTAGTACTTTCATCGTAGTAAATTATATCTGGATGATATTGTGCAAAAGGAATTGGACTAAAAACTTGCCATTGGCTGATAGTATTCATGCGTACCTGTAGAAAATTTATTATTACAAAGTGTCTAAATAACAAAAGCTTTAAATTTCTTAAAAATGAAACATGCTTTGTAATTATCTGTATTTTTCTACTATTGAAAAAACTTACTCTATTTAAATACTCAGATTTTAACTCCATTCTAGTGTCTGCAAACAATATCAAATTGTCTGAAGAGAACTTTTTAACATATAAATCAGCAATAGCAATTTTTAATAGTGGTTCAATTTCTATAAAACTGGAAATAGTGGGCAGCCGAATTGAAAGCCAAGTAACTTTCAATTGATCTTTCTTATATTTTTCAGTCAAAAATAAGGCACGTTGTTTGATTTCATGAAAGATATCTTCGTTTCCCTTTGATGCATATCCAGGATTATACAACAAAACCTTGAAATCAATGTACATTTTTTAATGTTGATAAGAATAAAATAATTTTAATTAAATTTTAGAAATGTTATTAAATTATATACCACTGTGAGTAAAATTTTATCCTTCCTATCCATACATATATCAGCATAATGTTCTAAAAATTTTAAAGCTTCCTCTTTTTTATGCAAATCAATGGTGATAATCATGTTTATTCGTGAATTTTCTGTAACATATGGAACAGGCAATATTTCAACCTTTCCTAATGGCTTGCAAGCTTCTATTCTTTTATTAATTTCTACTCCTGAATCAGTAATAAAACTGATATCTAGTAAATAATCAACACCTCTTGATGAATCAAATTTCCAATAACCATTAATTAGCTTATTAAATTTTAATTTTGGTTCAGAATTTTCTATAATTCTTTTAATTGTAGTATTTACGATAGAATTAATATCTTGTTTTTGATTAGCATTCAACTCTTTAACAGTTCCAAAATCACTGTCAAGAAAAACATGAGTCATGTTGAAATAAGTCCACCTTAAGATATCAAAACGATTCATTGCTTTATTTCCTGGTTGATTACCAATTGGCCAACTCAGATCATGTTGATTTTTAGGGGTGAAGTTTGCAGTTTTTATTATTTCTTTACGAATGTTTTCAATTTCTTTTTGAACCTTAACTAATTCAATCTAAAAAAAAAATTAATGTAATGTAAAACTTACAAATAAACTGTTTATGTATATATATATATATAATATACTTGTTAAAGCTTACTTCAGCAAAATAAGTATTCATTCTGTAAATGACCAAATGATCATAGACTGGGTATACTGATACTGAATTCTGTAAATCTTCTTTAGTAGACAGATCAGAAAAATCGCTTTCATAATCAAAAGTATTATTTAATTTTGTGGATAAGAATACCTCTTCTTGAATTACATTTGAACAAGAAATTGATGTAGAATGGACTATGCATCGACCAAAATTTACATCATCTGCAGAGGAAAATATTGTCTTCACACACCAATCTAAATTATTTTTCATTTTTTTTATTACTGAATTACTTAACAATATACCAGCATCTGAAAAAAAATTATTAAAATTATTAACATTATTATTTTATTGAACTTATAAAATAAAATATAATTCTGATAAAAGGAAATAAAGAGAAGTAGAAATTAATAAGTATTTTGTACTATGTTATTCTGTATGCTTATTGGAAATTGCTAAATTCTTCTAATAACTTTTTAATTAACAAAACATAGAAACCATATCATTAAAAATTAAAAATTGAAATCTCTGAAATTATCTTACTCTTAATAATATTACATATTAAATTTCGTATTATATAAAATTGTTAAAAAGTACTTGTTTTTTTCAATAATATTTGTTTCTAATAATTGTATATCTTACCTAGAGAGCAATATGTTTCATCCATGGCAATCCCAAGATGAACATCTTGACTTACACTAATTTTATTAGCTAATTCTGTTAATCTTCTAGCATTAACATAGCTTGTATCTTTGATTAAAAAATAGTAGTCATAATCTTCTAAGTAATTATCAGTTATATATTTCAATGCATGAAATGGCTGCAAAATACTTCTTGTATCAGTAAAACCAACAATTCCTGGCAATGATACGTTTGGTTTAGTTCCTTCAGGTATGGAAATAAAATATCGAACTTTATCTACTAAATGTGCAACTGTTTTATTTGAGGCAATTGCTCGGCTGTGCAGGTACTCTGGACTTGTCAATATACCAACAAATATTTTTTCACGTATCCCAAGTTCCGTGGAATAATACCTTGGTCGAACAAATACTTTTGGAACTTTCTTAGCTTTTTGCGGTTTAGCCTCAACATTTATTTTTGGCTCATATTCATCAATTAATTCGTTACTACTTATAGAATAAGGCAGAGATTCTTCCAGATCTTGACAGTTACTGATTTCAATGGGGGCAAAGAGTAAACTAATACAAAGACCAACACAAACTCCAACAATCAAATAAATATTACTCCGACAATGAGAAAATAAAATATTCATAACTGGACTCATGTCGAAAACAATATATCAGCTTCCACTTTTCTTAATTACACAAAACAAACGGCCTCACAATATTAGGATATTACATTTACAAAAATTTAGTTAATAAACATAAAAAAAAGTTGTATAATAAAAGTTGACTAAAAAATACCATGTTACACGGTTTTTACATATGTTAAAACAAAAACATTATGAGTAAGACTAAAAATAACCTATAATGACAAAAGTCTAGCCATGTATTGCTGAATCTCACAATAAACGCCACTGTTTTAATTTTTCCGACTGTGTGGGTCCTGAAACTTGCACAGTGCAGTGTGCACACTGTGCTGCGATTTCTTTGTTTATGCTGCACATCAGGAAAACTGTCTTATCGACACTCGACAGCGCTAGTTTTTGGTGATGGGGACTGTATGCCGTATGGCTACTGTATCTGGCAGAGCCTATATTCATCTCTGATGCAGGCATCAAGCTGCAGCCTTAAAGTCATACCAATTACCATTCCATCATGTATTTTTCTGAGCACATGTTAAATCCCAATTTTGATTATTTTGTACGCTTAGTGGAAATACAGTGCTTTAAGATAAAAACTGTTCCAAAAATGTAATGATGTCCCTGCTTTAAAAAATCAGGTGAGAAATCAGGTGAAAAATCACCTGTTTTTAACACTTCGTTTTTAATAATTAAACAAATGTGTAAAACTTGAATTACATAAGATCTAGCGTGATGTATGTGTTACCATCCGGATGATAACACCTAAACAGGGGGCCTAATAAGCGAATGTTATTTTCATTTTAGTATTTATTTATTAATTTAATTATTGTTAAAATGTAAATTACTTAGCTTGGGCCCCCTGTTTAGCTGTTATCATCCGGATTTTTTTAATTATTTATAAACGAAGTGTTGAAATTAGGTGATATCATCATGTCAAAACGTAAGGTGAAAAATCACCTGATATCTCACCTGATTTTTTAAAGCAGGGGTTTCTGCTTTCTGCTCTATATACTTACTTAAAAAATTTAGAGTGGATGTGTTCCTATAAAGTATAAGCCGAAAATGTCGTATTTCAAATATTTGAAATGTATTTGGCACACTTTAAGAATATTTTGAAAATATTTCAACATATTATTGACACGTTTCGTAACAAATATTTCTGAAATTGAAGAGATTTTAACGCTGAAAATCTGTAATTCTGAAAAATACATGAAATTCTATTTTACGCAAACCTTTTGGCCAAGATGGATTTTAATATGCATATTATAACTAAATTGGGAGCTTGTAAAGCTTAAATAGTCAAATTTTGATGCAATCTTTGTTTAGATAAAAAAGTTAGTTAATTGTTTACCTATGCATATTCATGGTAAAACTTGTAAACCTACACATAAATATTTGCGGAAAATTGCATTTTGATTATGCATAGGTAAAATTTGTGATCGTTGCAACTGTCTGAACTAATTTAAAAAATTTTGAATTATGGCAACAAGCGGAAGTACCACTTTCATAAGGCGCATCGCTATCTTACGTGTTTCCCATTACTTATTGCAGTGTTGGGGGCGGTTGAGCCCGCACTTAACCCATAAACAATGCTAAATATGTGTATTTTCGCTTGTTGCTATGATTCCAAAATTTTTAAATTTGTTCTTACAGATGTAGTAGCCACTGTCGGCCACTGGCTGTATGAACTTTGAATTTGTGAAAATGCATATAGTCCATATTAGAAATTTATCCTTATGGTCGACATATCTATACATATTAGAGCTCAGTAGCGCTGCTCGAGGTGCGCTTATTTATTTGTCAATATATGATTAAAACTTCTTACATAGTGATTTAAAAAATATGCTCAAATATTTTAGAAATACAACATTATCAGCAATGCCAACACAAGAAGAACTTGGGGCTTTTCAGCGGTTTCCATCTAACAAATTTATACATATATGTGTAGATATATCAATATACCTATTACTTACTGCTGAAGAATAAAGTTATGCCATAAGTTTGCGCTCCAAAATATAGTTATTCATTATTTTATCCCAACTTATTCCCTATTATTCTGTATAATATATAACACGAAATATTTGGGTATATTTGAGGTAGATTTCTGAATGGATTTTTGAGCGGAAATCCAACAGATTGAGGGAGGGAACACGGTACTAATTGAAGTAAGTATTGGTAAGAATTGGTTACATCTAGGTTTATCTAAAAATTTTTGTAATAATCCAAAAATTTATTTACTCCAGATAAAAATATTTCTTATTATAATTTTGAGAGAAAACATATTGAAATATAGATTTGACACTCAGAACGTAACAAAATTGAGTACCGAGCACTTTGAATAATAGAAATAACAGGTTCGAAGCACAGTGAATTATCAGATAGAAACTTGATATAAGAATGGATTAAACCCCTTAGTTAGAGTTTTAAAATAAGTCAAGTTTTATTGATCTGTTTAAAATTTAAATTTTATTTATTTTAAATATAAACATTTAAATAGATAGAGAAAATACTCATGAAATCATGAGAAAAATTCGCGTGTTTCATAGATTATCTTTACTATAGTTTTTGTTTTTACATTTATATGTATTACACATTTTTTATGTCGCAAAATTATGAAGCTGATAACACACTGCAACCTTTTGCTATATAAAGGACTTTAATTCTTCTACACTAGCTAAATCAATCCCTGTTGAAAATATCTTTATAGATATCCGTGCAGATTTCTGTGCAGGAATCAGCCCAAAATTACAGTATAGAAATCCGTACAGATTTTCATACAGAAATCGGTACAGAAACCAGCACGCCCGCGATGAAAAAATTTCCTTGCACAGAAATCTGTGCAGATTTCCTTACAGATTTCTGTACAAATAAATGTACAGATTTCTATACAAGGAGATTTTTTCATCGCGGGCGTGGTTTCTATACGGAAAATTGTACAGATTTCTGTACTGTAATTTGGAATTCTGCACAGAAATCTGCATAGAAATCTGCACGGATATCTGTAAAGATATTTTCAACAGGGATCCTAAGCAACCCAGCAATCATGCCCTTTCAATTCAACTATTTCCATTCGAATGTTTTCCACATCGGGGCCTACAAACTTCAAACCACTTGTTTATTAAATTGCAAGATACAGCGTATCTTGGAATGACTTCATACCCTGTATCTTTCTTGTATAATTTCTGCATCACCATATACACCATATAGTTTCCGCAATATAAATGCTGAAGTTACACATCCACTATCTTTTTTTTCGAGTCTCACTGTCCTTCTCATATTACCAGAGTTGTTTTCCGTCATATCTATTGATACTGAATTCCTAGTCTCTGAATCGAATTCTGTACTGCTGTTATCTTAATTCCAATTTTATCACATTCCTAGCATACTCAATTACAACGTTTTGTAGTCCTAGGCATGAATACCAAGTAACTAGAAGTTTATTATTTTCTCCGTACCATTTACAAGCTTCAACTGTTCCATTGCTCCCTCTTTGATCAAAGCCTCCTGGTATACTATTACACCATCGGCACTAAAAAGCTGCAGCCATACTTTGTGATATGTTCTAAATTGTTATTTTCTTTTGATTGCAATCCTAAATTGACAGCATCAATGAATGTTACTTGTAAGTTATACCCCGACTTAACAGAAGCATGTTGCAGTACTTTACTAATGAACGAATAGGAATATCTTCCAGTTTAGAATATTTACCCACTAATGCGATATGTTAACATTTGTAACAAATCGAGAAAATAAGGATTATTTCAAGTGAAAAGCGTAAAAAAAATTGTATAATAAAATATATTTCTATATTACTTACCTATTGATAAATAATCGATTCGATCTGTAAGATTTTTCCATGTGCTCATATATATTGTACATTCAATTGATAACTTCCTTTTAAATAATCTATTACACCTTGACTTTCCATTATTAAAGGAACATGATAGGTCGAAGAAAGATCATGCATCGTTATCACTAGTTCAGGGGCAACATGGAAGAAATTCGATATCTTTTTTGCCATCACCCGTAACTGCCCGCTTTACTACAAGTTCTACCCATTCTTGAATTGCATTTTTAATATGCGGTACCACTTGGATTAGGTCTTTCCAAGGTAATCTTTTCTTTTTTCTTATATGTAATCGCCTGTTCATAGATTTTTCCTGTAAAATAACGTAATAATGTATGTTTATAATTCATATAAATAAAATAATAAGTTTCTTGTAACACTATATTAAGATTTTTGCGTTTTTGTAATATATTTAGCACGCCTAAAGAGATTGTTTTTAGATCAGCGGGCGATAATAGTACATTACGCAACTACACGAGTCGAGATAACCTGAGCATACATGCTGCGTACAATATTTTTTCATACAAAGTGCGCAAAGACTGATTTTCTCGCGTATACGTGCGCCACGCAAAAAAGTTAAATAACGCCCCCTGATGTAGTGAGAAGCGAGCGTTTTTCAGTTACTTGCGCTCGTTAAAGCATTTTAAGAAATTTTTAGAAAAATCATCGATAATTATTATAAAATACATTGAAACTACTGAATGAATTTCTCGCACATTTTGTATACAGAATCCACACGAAATCCATACGGATCTACATGGGAATCCGTTCCAAAACACAGTTTGAATTCCATATAGAAATTCCATACAAATTCCACATATAATTCATACGGATTCCATATGTCAGGAGAAATTCCAGATCCATAATTTTTGCAATTAATTAAAAATTTCAAAGTTTACGTAGGTTTGGTGACCATCTTTGGTGGTACGTACGACGACACGGATGATAACAACCGAACTGGGGAATAAATTATTTGATATTTAAACTTATAACTTTTTTTAATTTAATTGTGATATTAAATTGGGATATATTAAAGCTTAATTTCCCAGTCTAGGTGTTTAATTTTTTTTTTCGTTTATACAACTTTTTAAAACCTTATATTATAATGTGAACGTACATCAGGGTTATTAAGCTGTAAGTAAAATTTACATAGGATGATCGTGATTTGGCGCAGTACATTACAATTTTATAAACAGATATGACATTTTTTAAGAAAAGTTACAATTAAAGTGCAGGTGGTAAAGCATAGACTGGCTACAATAGATTCAATATTGAAGGGTGACGTTATTACGTTATTTTAAAGGAAAAATCTATGAACAGATGATTACATAAGAGAATAAAGAAAAGATGGTACCGTATATTAAAGATGCAATTCAAGAATGGGTAGAACCTGTAGCAAAGCTGGCAGTTACGGGTGATGGCAAAATTCCTGAAGTTATGTATAGTGGAGTTAGGTGAAACCATGGGAGACATCGAAAGAATGACGCTTGTTGAAGCATTTCGACAATTTCAATTTATCAAGCATAAGAGAATTACGTGCCCCTGGTCTGTCTCCAGATTTTATTATATATAGATCGGAAAATCACATTGATGATTCGATTAAAGAGAAGATATCGAATTTCTGTCATGTTGCCCAATTGTGATAATGATGCACTAATATATCGAAGAAAGATATATCTTAGTGCATCGTTCCTTTGGTAATAGAACGTCAAGGATTAGCAATAGATTATTTGAACGATAGGCTTCCATTGAAAAGACAAGCCCCTTTCACTGCTATTTATGAGTACATGGAAAAATCTTACAGATCAAATTGATATTTGTCAGTAGGTATGTAATATAGAAATATACTTTACTGTACAATTTATTTTATACGTTTCACTTGAAATAATCCTTATTTTCTCATTTTATTGCACATGTTAACATATCGCATTAGTGGGTAAAATACTAAATTGGGAGATTCCTATTGCTTCATTATATTTAAGTACTGAAACATGCCTCTATTAAGTCCGGGGTACAACTTGCAATAACATTCATAGATGCCCTCAATTTAGGATTGCAATCAAAAGAAAATAACAATTCAGAACATGTCACAAATCACGGCAGCAGCTTTTTAGTGCCAATGCAGTATACCAAGAGACTTTGGTCAATGGGAAAGTTGAAGCTTGTAAATGGTGCGGAGAAAATAATAAATTTCTACTTGGTATTTGCCTACGACATACTCAATGAAATTGGAATTAAGGTAACAGCAGTACAGAATTCAATTCAGAGACTAGGATTTCAGTATCAACAGATATGACTGGAAACAACTCTGGTAATATGAGAAGATCAGTGAGACTCGAAAAAAGAGATACTGGATGTGTAACTTCAGCATCTATATTGCGGAAACTAACGGTGATGCAGAAATTATACAAGAAAGATACAGGATACGTTGTATCTTGCAATTTAATAAGCAAGTGGTTTAAAGTTTGTAGGCCCCGATGTGGAAAACATTCGAATGGACATATTTGAATTGAAAGGACATGATTACTGTGTTGCTTAGGATTGATTTAGCTAGTGTAGAAGAATTAAAGTCCTATGTAGCAAAAGGTTGCAGTGTGCTGCAGTGTGCTATAAGATTCATAACTTCCCGACATCAAAAATGTGTAATAATGTATGTACCTATACGAATATAAAAACAAAAGGAAAGTAAAGAGAATCTACGAAACGTGCGAATTTTTTTCAATATATTTAGTAAATTTCATAAATAAACTCATATCTGTATCTATTTAATAGTTGAATTTTTATATTTCAAATTGAGTTTTATTCCTTCCCTACAGAAAAATCTCACCTGAGATCTCATGCCAAAATCTCATGTAATGATTTTTTAGTTTTTTGCACGTTCTAAACTAATCTTAGTCGATTAATGACTATTTTTGAAAAATTCGAACTTTTTTCAAAAATTTTTAAATTTGAATTTTTCAAAAATAGTCATTAATCGACTAAGATTAGTTTAGAACGTGCAAAAAACAAAAAAATCATTAAATGAGATTTTGGCATGAGATCTCAGGTGAGATTTTTCAGTAAGGATGTACTCAAAAAGGTATGCCTGATAATTCTTTCCTCCCTCATGGTATAATCAACTATGTCGTAGTAATACCTAAATGTACTATCAGAAAACAGTTAGGTTATTTGTTCTCGTTATTGTGCCTCCTATAAGCAGAGAACCGGACCAATTACGGTGTTTTTTTTGTTTTAATAGAAAATCAGTGTATGGAGTATTCTACATTTATTATATAATACAATGTTGTGTAAACTATAAAATGAATGTTTGTAAGCTTTAACTTGACGTATCTTCGAGAAAAAAGTCATACGTGGATGAATCAGAATGGATAGCACAACTAATTACCAAAATAGCCAAAAATGAATTTACACCTCATAATTTAAGATACCTCGAAATTCTGGAAAAATATGATGTCGCAATATGGTGACGTGTGGGGCAATTTTGAAGTCAAATTCAAATTCAGTGGCGTATCTCTATACTATACGTAAGAATAGCCTAGCCTGCAGAGCTCAAGTTCAGGATACTTTTCTCAAGTAGAGGATACATTTTGTGTGCCAGTGCGATTGTATGTCTGGACTAAATATGACGTATTATTCCCTTATAGTTCTCGAGTTATATTCTTATATCATCTTATATTGTCGCCTCATTAGAAAAGGGACTATCGCAACTTATCTGGTCCAAAAAGTTCTATCTTGCAAACATGTTTTTGCATGTGAAATTTGAAATGAAAAAATTTGTATTAAAACCTTGTTCTCCTAAACTACACTTACAAAAAAATTGACATTATTAGATACAAGTAATCAATTTCTACTTAAAGTTGAAGGAATAGCACTATTTTACTCCGAAAAATTAAGATAGCACTTTTTTGCCGAGAATAATTGAAACAGAAGTGTTAGCCCAGAAAAGTCGGACCGAACCTTCTCGAATGTTAAGATAACGTTCTTTTCAAACATTTTTTCCGCTGACGCGACAAAATAAAATAATTTTCTTTCATGACATTAATGTTTTAAAAATGTATTGTAACATGAAAAATAGCTAAATAAATTTAGTTATAGGTGTACTTCTCAAATTATATGCTTTAAATTTAAATAAAGAAAAACGATAATTTGATAGCTAAAGGGATTCCACTCGAAGTAAAATTATTTATTTTAAATAATACGAAATTTTTTCCAGTCCACTGATAATAATAAAATAATTTGCTTTTTTACAAGGGTAATTCTGTTGATTTTATAAAAGAAAATTTTTTTTAGGTATTCATTTCTACTGCAAAAATTCGTTTTTCTATAAAGTATCTCAAATAACTCGCTTATAAATAAGAGATTGGATAATCAACTAATGATTTCTCACAAGCATTTTCGGTAAATTTTATTGAGTTTTACTAAATGAAATATTAATCAGCTATTTTTATTTGAAAAAGTGCAGGGTGTTTTTCAATAAATTTAAAAGTAACAACCAATTTCATCACCCATCAGAATTGTTTTACAAAACTTTCTGAAAATTGATAATCGATCTCTTTTGAATTATCGTTCATCCCATTTATAAATTTTAAGTCATTATGATGACAAATCTGAAAGACATCAACTGGAGTGCTTTCGAAATTAGTCATGAAAATCGTAAATTACTATTTCTCTGTCATTTGAACACTCAAATGTATATAATACGGGATTGCTGTTTTCAAGTGATTTACTGCAGATTGTCTTTATCTGTATAACTTTTAACTCATATATTTGTATCATTTGCTGTTATTTCGGTTGTTGTTTCAATACATAACTAAAAAACCAGTTTAGTAAATTTAGTTATTTTTTTAAGGAATCCATTGTTGTTTCTTATTTGCAAGCAAGCAAATTGGTATCAGAACATTTATTTTATATTGCAGATATGACGTTATCTTATACTGAATGCATATATATACAATACATTATCATAAATAAAATACCATAGAATTCTATATAATGATTTTATAAAAGCGATTCTATCTATATCTATTCTTCTATCTATATCATGCATGAATCGGTTTATACAAAAATTTAAGAACATCAGAACCAATTACGATGTTTTTTTTAGATATAGAAGATGTAGAATTTAGATATAGAATAGATATATAGAATACCCTCTTGCCTTCTCTTAGTGAAATTTAATATACTTTTTCATTGCTTTAAAATAATTCAAATAAAAAAAAAGAAAGTTAATTAATCAAAAAACGAGTTTATGAAGTAATTATGTCATTGCAAGCACATTGTTAACTGTTCATGCAGATTCGTAAGTAAAAAGCGCGAAAATTCCAATCTCGACGACATTAATTCAAGGGAAAACTCCTCTTACGTCTATTAGTGGCTCAATGAGTTCTGCTTATACATTAGATAATATATAGAGTAGAATCGCTCCACAAGTGTGAACAATATAGTCGCACGCGAGAGAGAGAAAGAAGACTGGCGGCAGCGGACGACGAAAGCTCGCCTTCGACGCAATTCGAATTCCCCTATATATATATACACACATATTACCACACATGCGGTGGTGCCGTCATGGCCCCGTATCCCAATCAGTCTGGTACTCCGAAGAGTTTCTGCAGTCCGCCACCGTACGTACCATATACCTATATAGATTCACGTGTGTTATGTATCCTGCGCTGCGCGGAAAAAAGCCGTGGAGAGCGTACCTACGTAGGTAGATTATATAGGTATATATTAATTCGCGCTCCTTGTCAGCCAATGAGAGACGTCGTATCGCGGGCAGCGCGCCGCCCCTAAAGATCGCGGCCAGCCGCGTAAACTCGATGTTTTCGGAAAGGGTACCGCGGCGGGACTATCCTCGCGAGAGTCGCGATCAGGCCAGAAACAGGCAGTAGACGGCAGGCAGCAGCCTCGCAGTCGGCCGCGCGCTCTCGGCACTCCGCGCGTGCTATATATTGTTTATCCGCCATTTTGTTTCCACGGCCCCCGAAGTCAGCACATTCGCTCTCTCTCTATCTCTCTATATCTATCTATCTTTCTCTCTTGCTTACGCACTAGCTACGAGAGAGAGAGAGAGAGAGAGAGAGAGCGCGAGGCCAGAAGGCAGTACGCGCAGTTTTCGACCGCGGCTGCGTATATGCGTGCCCGTGTGTCGGCTGTGGCCTGTGCGCGGAGGAGAGACGACTGTGCGACTAGCCTGGCCTATTTCACCATGAATTCCAGTCGCTGACTCGCGGACGCCCTGTGCGCGCGCGAAGCCTTTTTTCTCCCCGCAAACGACATAATAATAAGTACACGTCGACGTCGAGGCCGCGCCACGCGCTTGTGTACAGCCTCGAGTCTGAGCGTCCCCTTGGCTCCCCGTGTCTCACTCCCTCTCTTTTTCTCTTTCTCTCTCTCTCGTGACCGTCGTCTTGGTGGTGTCGTGGGCAGCGGCGGCGCTAACGATACGCATATCGGGGGCGCCGCGATGGCTTCTTCGCCGCGGCTGCTGTTTGGCCCCGATGACAAGTAGTCGGCCGAGTATAGTGGTGTGAGCGCTGCTGCTCTCTGCGCCAAAGCGGCCGAGTTACGTCGCGACGACGACCCAGCTTTACTGACTTTCACACTCTCGGGCAGACTCGGAAGAGAGGAGGGCCGCTGAATACGGCCTGCAGTTCCGATTAAGCGAGAAGAAGATTGGAGTGCGAACCGCGTAAGTTGCTCTACGTTCCACGTACCCGCCAAGTGCAAAGTGTGTAGTGTGTGTCCTCTTTCGCCTTACTTAGCCCTCGCGCGCGAGACTCGGAGTGATTCGTCGTGGCGCTGCTTCTCGACGTTTGAGGCTATACGGCCAACGGTGGATGGACTCTCTGGCCTTGCACGCGGAGATGCGATCCCCGAGTGGTAGCTGGCCAAAATCCATCCGGGGGACCAGCTGCTTGTGTTTTGCTAGCCTTGTGATAATGGCTTAGTCAGATGTTTACTATTAACTGTTTGCTCCTTTTTTGGATACACTTGCTACTTGCTGGGGACTCGTACTGGGACACTGGTTGATGGCATCCAACCCAGCAACAACTTGTCATTTTTGATATTATTTGTCTTCATTCAGAATGTCGGGCCAAAGCGGAGGACAACGGCTGCGTTTAACTACGCTCAATGATCATTTGACGTGTAAACTATGTGGTGGATATTTTATAGATGCCACAACTATTATAGAGTGCCTACATTCGTGTAAGAAAATTAAGAAATCTTTTTAGATGTACATTTTCTTGCTGCATACTCTCTTTCTATTAAAGCTTTTCTTTATTTTTGCAGTTTGTAAAAGTTGTATTGTCAAGTATTTGAAGAACAACAAGTTCTGTCCTGAGTGCGATGCTCAAGGACGCAAGAATAAACCTTGTTTAAACATTAAACCAGATCAAACACTTCAAGATATTGTTTATAAATTGGTACCTGGCTGTTACCAAAGTAAGTTCTATATAAAGTACTAGTTTTAATTGTTTATATATCAGTATAGTATAAATTTTAAAATATATACTACTTTGTTTTTGCTTATTGTTATTATTACTATATTTGAATATTTTTATCTATTCTAGATGAGATGCGATGTAGGAAAGAATTTTATAATAATCATCCAGAAGAAAAGAATAGTGTGACATCACCAGAAGCCCGGGGAGAACCTATTGAAAGTTATATTTATTCCCCAGATGAGTCATTGAGCTTATCATTGGAATATTATAGTCCAGAAACTGTAGACGAAACAGAAAATGATAAAAAAGCAACATCGAAGCATTTACCAAGGAGGTACCTTCGATGTCCAGCTGCAGTTACTGTTTTCCATCTTCAAAAATTAATAAGGGCAAAATACGGGTTAAGTGAAGCACATAGAGTTGATATAATGTATAAAGAAGAGCCTCTATGTGCAAGCTATACTTTAATGGACATTATGTACATCTATCATTGGAGAAGAGTATGTTAACATTTTTTTATCTATTAGATAATAATATTTCATAACTTATTTGCAAAGAAATTTCATATACATATGTTTTTTTCTATTAAAAAAAAGAGTAGAAAACTAATTTCTTCATTTAGGCACTATCCGTTTTTTACTTTTATCAATACTTTCACTAATTTGTTCAATTTAATTATTAATTTTTATTATGGTATGAACATTTTTTATGTACTTTGCTTACTTTGCAAAATGTATTTACTTTAATTAGCCTGTTATATTTATACAATTATATATATATGATGTTTGTTTTTCTTATAATTACAGAAAGTTCCACTGCACTTGAGCTATAGAATATTTGAGTCAGCTTCGAAACGTTTAAAATTGTCTGAAGATAATGACGAATTTAAACAGTCACTCTCTAATAGTAACATGGAACTTGAATCAAAGGATGATGAACAATCAATAAAACGAGAGTGGAAGGAGGTTCAGTTGAAAATTTCTGAAACAGGAGTAATGAGTGTCACAGATATTTCCAGTTTAGATACAAAAAAGAGTACAAAAGTCAATGAGATTAATCAACAGAGTAGCCTAGATCAGGCAGCATCAAATACTTACAGTGTAAATAAAACAGTGGTGAAAACCGAAGAGAAAGAATCTCTAAAATCGTGTACAGCGCCGTCGAAAAGTAAAAAAGTGCAACAGGAAAGCTCAGCTAAGAAAAGTGAACATGTGCAAGAGGAGAAACATAGTACTACGTCATTGAGTGCAATCCCTACGGCCCAAAACAATTCAAAAAGTGAAGAAATGGAGTTGAAGTCGATCGATCAAAAAGACTTGTCAAATGAACTGATGAAAACAGACAGTGAAAAGTGCGAAAGTAATTGTTCTAAAACGTTGAGCGATTCTGGACAGACGTCAGAATGCAAAAGCGACAAAAGTCAGACTCAAAGTGCACCGCTGCCATCCGAGAAAATCAAATCTGAACCAGCGGCTGCATCCGAAAAATGCCCCGAAGTAAAGCAATCTGTGACAAACAACAACTTTAATAGCAACGAGGCCAAAACGAATGCTGGCGCCAAGTCGAACGCAAAGTCGAGCGAAGCTAAAACGGCTACACCCAGTGCAGGCTCCAAAATAAATGCACTCAGCGCTAAACTACAGTTCCAACCGAAAGTCGGTCCGGTCAACAATACGTATTCGAAGAAGCCACCGGATAAAAAGTCCTCGTCTCCAGCAAAATCCGCCGATGCGAAATCTTCGAAAGTCACTATTAAATCCGAGATAAAACCACCTGCGGATGCTGCAGTAACAGCCGGAGCTACGACGGAATCAAGCGACTCGAAACCAACAGCAGTACCATGTTCCGGCGTGAACGTTTCCGCTCCACACTCGCAAAGCAACGTAGTGAGCGGCTCGTCGGTGGCTGCGACCTACGTGACAGCACCTTCCGTCTCGGTAGACACCTGCCCAACGTCGATCAACCTGCAACACCAACAGCAGCACCTACACAACAATGCTCTTCACACGTTAACAGCTCCGACCACCGAGAGCTTGGCCTCCATCGGACTGCACGTGTCGACGACGATGCCGAGCCAGGCGAGCATCAACAGCTGGATGGCCGATCGCTCGACACCGGGTAAGAGCTCGCCATCGAGCAAAGCCGCTAGCGCCGATCAACAAGCTCGATCGATGCCGAGCATGCCGCAAATCGGCAAAGACATAGTCTGCTCGACGACGGCCGCGGGCTCGCCGAGTCCCATAGCCCGATTCAACATCCAGACGCCCTCGATGAGCATATACTCCATCACGACATCGATGAAGAACAACGTATACACGAGCTCGGTGTCGCCGGGATACATGACCCCCGGCAAGCAGACCACCTCCAAGCCAAGCTTCGACATGTCGGGCCCATACCCGGTGCCCCCATGTCCCGGCGCCATACCGATTTCCCTCATGAAGCAGACCAACAACAGAAAGGACGCGGTGACCAAGGGTACGACGCTCAACGAGATCTGCGCCAAGATTAGCAATGCCGGCAGCACCGGCTCCAAGATCAACGACATCTGCGCCAAGATCGGCGAGAGCTCCAAGGAGAAGAGCAAAATCGAGGCCCAGCAGCGCAGCAAACCCGACGTCCCGGACCTCCTCAAGATCTCGAAGAAGAGCCCGACCACGTCGAGCGCCAACGAAGGCACCAGTCCCGTCAAACACATACCCAATATCCCGAACGTGCCGATTTACACGCCGAGCAACAGCCAGGCGGTACAACAGGCCAGCAGCAACGAGGCCAAGGACAGTGCCAAGAGGCTGTGCAGCGCGATAGCGCCCTCTCAGCCGCCGATCATGTTGCCCCAGATGCAAAAAATGCCCTCGCAGAAGAAGCACTCGCAGCCGGTGGGCTACAAGACCCTGAGGGATCCGCCCAAGTCCTGGAATCCGACGTTGTCCAAGAACAACTACGTGGCGGCCAAGAATCAGGCAAAGGAGTTGCAGAACCAGTCGCAGGCTGCCTACGGCCTCGCCGACGGCAGTGGCGCTTCCAAACAGATACCCTCCAAGCCCGCCAAGATCTTCAAAATCAGGAACATGCCGCACTATTTGGGTAGTTATTCTTTCCTTACCGCACGATTTACGATTTGAAAAGAGCATGGCGTAAAGTTTTATAAACGGATGAATTGTATCAAGCCTACTTTCTTTGTACTCACTATGAACGAAGCTTTGATAGTTTAAATTTATCAAGATTTTCAAAGTAATTAAGATACCTAAGGAGTCTAAACCAACATCTGATAAGAATCCAGTTTTATTTTTATTTATTCCTATATTTTCAACGAAACTTAGAAAAGACTGTTTTTTTTATTTGGTCATGAGTATTTATTAACGCGAAAGCATATCACCTAAATTTAATATACTAAAAAGTACAGGAATTCGTTTAAATATTTACTCTTTTACACGTATATTGATATACATAGCAAATGCTTATCGCCAAATCAGTAAGCACTTCGAAATTCAATACATAGTACAATGAGAGACAAAACATACGCAATTACTATATGAATTCTAAATAGTATTGTACATTTCTATTGCTAATGCTTTTATTTCATTTTGAGATCTAGACAGTCTTTATTAAAAACGCAGAATTAATACAAAGCTTGCTTACCATCATTTCAAGTATTTTACAAAAAGTTGCAAAATCTCATTTGATTACGTTTTTAACTTCATTTTATGGGCTTAATTAACGATAATAATTTGCCTACAATACCATGTTTATAAAAAGGAGTTTAGGAAGCATAATGAAATGTTCCAGTCACTATAAAAATAAATAATTTTTACTATATTTAAAATAAATAAATTGTGCTGTTATTGGTAACAGATGGTTAAGAATCATCTTTCTAACATATATGTAATAATTTTCAATAGAGTCGGATATTGAATATTTCTTCTTCGTTAGTGTTCAGAGTTTAAAGAGCTTGAGCCGATTATCTGTAACTGTTATGAATCGAGCATCATTCACAAAAACTACAGCTTCCCAAGTTTCTTTTTGTAAGGTCAATGCATTACCATTTGAAATGTGCCAATCGCTATTTAAAATATTTTAACAAGTACTTTTCTCTTCTTCGATGCCCAAGTCATTCAAAATGTTTAAGGAGTTTACAAAAAAACAATACAAATCTCACTAAGTATAACACTGTAACCGCAGGTAACCCAACGTCCGGAGTGAAGCCAATGTACGGGGTGACAAACGACCAGTCCAAGGATAAGGAGCAGTCGAGCAGCTCGAAGAGCAGTCCTACCATGAACATGATGAAGATCGACCCGCAGACCCTGTCGCCCATCGTCTCGAGCCTCAACTCCCCCATAGTCTCGCCGCCCCCCTACTCGCCCACGGCCCGCAGCTACCAGAACAGCCCGTTCAACCGCGACATCTGTCGCAACAGCAGCTCGCCCATCTCGCCCCGGAACTCGCCCGTCAACATGCTATCCACCAACCCCTACATACCGTCCCACACGCCCAACACCAATCCCCGGCTCATCTACTCGCACTTCCCGCCCAGCTTCGCCGACTCTAGCCGCTTCTCGAATCCGCTCATCAGGTCGCCCATCGGCATACCGCCCCCAAGTGCCTATCACAGCAGTCTACCGCCCTCGATAAACAAGCTCTACCAGCGCTCCGGGTACATGGCCCAGCCCCAGACGAGCGTGGCCAGCTTCTCGCCCGGGGCCGCAGGTCAGCCACCCACGGTCCAGCGGATACCGCCGAGCAGCCACTCGACCTCGCCATCCGTCTCCTCGCCCTCCTCTACTTCCTCTTCCTCCTCCACCAAGTCGCCCAAAATCTCGTCCTCGTCGGCGACGCCGGGCTCGGCCGGCAGCGCGAGCATGAACCTCGCGAGGCCGGACGCGCTGACGACCACCTCCTCGGCCTCCTCGGTCTCGGTCCTCGACAGCGTGGCCCTGCAACTGGCCAAGGGACTCGCCCAGCGCGACCTCAACGTCTTTGACCTCACGAGGGCCGACGCCTCGAAGCCGAGCTCTGAGAGCGGCGGCGGCAACAGCAGCGCCAAGCAAGCCGCGCAGCCGCAGCCGGCCCATGCCGGCAGTAACAAGTCTGGCGACTCGAGCACAAAATCAAAGTCATCGGCGAGCGCGGAGACGCTGGCAAAGCAGAACGAGGTGAGCCCCGCTGGCAAAGCCCCGGTATCGGAGGCCAAGGCCACCGGCGGCGCCTCGACGATAGCATCGTCAACCAAAGAGCTTGATAAGAAGGAGAAGAGCCTCGCCAAGGTCAATGGGGGCATTACGATAGCGGTGCCGAGTAGTGAGAAACCAAAGGACGGAGCGACCGGCCAGCAGCAGCAGCAACAGCAGCAGCAACAGCTAAATAAAGCGGAGAAAACAGTTGAAACTAAAGGCGCTCAGGATGGGACGAACACTAAGTCGCCGAGCAAGTCCGTGTCCTGCAAAACTGTTGCGGCATCGGAGACGGAAAAAGCTGAGGCTAAATTGTTGACCGCAAGTCAGCAGAAGCAGGAGTCCGATGCGACTGGTGTGGGAAAGACGGGAGCCACGACAGTACAAGGGAAAAAGAGTACCGAAGCGCAGAAGGGCAAGGCTGAGTCGTAATTCACGTTTCGAGTCGAAATCGCAGATAACCGAAGGGAACGCAAGTTTCTCTTCTACTGATGTAAATTTCTGTAAATACGCGTCAAAGGTCAATCTATTGTTTAATTACGTATTGATGCGAATCGAGTTATATTATTAATAATATTATTATTATCGTATCTTGTGTTAAGCACAGCATTTATCCGAAATATATGTTGAACACTCGATTTTTTTTATTTTTTTTTTGTTGACCACTTTTGGTCAGTACAGAATTGTTAAACTGGTAAATTACCTTTTTACTAACTTGAAGTCAAATCATGTATGTTTTTAATCAGCGAACCTAGCTTTTTCCCGCGATAGCGAGATACAGAGTACATAACGCATACAATTTGCCATCATTGACCGTTTTATATAATTAGTTTTTGTTTGTATGAATTTATACATTTGCTTCCTGAGAAGCCCAAAAAGGCAGCTACGATTGGATGATCTTTGACGTTCGTTGCTAGCTCCTTGTACGGCGTGCGCAAGATGTTCATATTGGCGAGGCAAAATGACAAAAAAGCAACGCAACACATGTAACAACTATTTAAATAGTCATATACTTGAATGAACACACAATTCTACATGCTTTCTGAGAATTCGTTAGTCGAGTGGCAATATTACAAATACATACGCACGCATACGTGAGCGTATGTGGGACGATGATCGCTGTCTTCATTTTGTAGATTGTCTATCCAAATCAGCCGTTTTTGGACTTAATGTGATACTGAAGCTCTAAGTGTTTGACTTTATTAGAAATGCTGGTTGTAAAAATGGAGACAATTTTATAAGGTTGACTAAATAGTAAATGTGTAACTACATCAATTAAATCTTTGATTTTTAACTATTCGAAAAGGGTACTTAAGCCTGAGCTTATGTTCAATTTAAAAAATTCGAAATCGCTAAAATGAGTCTAATTATATAATTTAATGAACTAATGGCTTAGTAATGCGAGGCATACGTCACTTTCAGGACCAATATGTAGAACGTATTTAAAAACATCTTTATAATGTTATTGTAATAAATGAATAAGTAAATTTAAGATTTAAATTCAAGAAATGAACTTTAAAAGGGTTGATAAAGTAATCATTTATATTTTATCAAAAGAATTGTAATATAGTTTGTAGCATGATAAAGTATGAAGAGTGTAATGGATATTTTAATACTCTGAAAATATTTTTAAAGCTTAATTTTATTTTAAGAATTAAATATGTTTAGATGCATATTGTATAATAAACAATGTCAAGAGTTTTTTTAAAAAAATTTGATTTGAGATTTCTTTATCGATCTAGACTATTCATCTACTATGCGAACAATTATAGCTTCAGTTCACACGCGCCACATAATAGCATACAATTTGTCAATCAACTACATATACAAATATTACACTTATTTTCCATTTCTTAACCGTTATAGACGTTCACAGAGATCATCGAGTGAGGTGGTTATAAAGTAAATATTAACGTGTTAGATGTACCTAATTGAATTAATATGATGTTATTTAAAAAACGCATTTTTATATCATAGGTTGACAAATTTGTATAGTTTACAGCCTCGAATATTTTTTTAACTAATCGTACTATGAATAAAACATTTTAACTTGCTATTATATTTAAGAATTAATTAAAATGGTACTTTAAATTTCATGCTTATTACATTTGGATAAACTCTAAAATATGAGTAATTAAAAGAAAGGAACAAGTTATTTTCTTAAAATAAAAGAGTTTATGCAATTTTATGAACGATTTATAGTGAAAATATTCGAGGACTGAGAGATGTAGTAGTGAAATGCCCGAGGCCTTATCATATCTTATATTGAGTAAATGGACGCGGAACAATAAATTTATTCGATGATAAATCTGCAACTTGTATTGCACGACTCTAGTAAATAATAATCTAACGCTGTGATCGTTACACCGTTTTCATGCAAACGGACCACGCGATATTTTCTTCGCTGAAAACAGAATATCTTTTCTCGAAATTCAGGAGAATTTATCGCACGTAAAAAATGACAAAATTATATATTATCGTACTTTTTTTAAAGATGAAAAAATTTGAGAAGCGAATCAGGTGCGGATAAATTGTCTTCGAACTAAAATATTAACAGCATGTGTAAAAGCGTGACATGAAAAATGAAAATTCAGTAATGAATGCAACAGATTCACTTTTCCTTCTTTTTTTAGAATGGAGTACATCTCCAATTTATTTGTACATAGTGTATCATGTTTAAAGAATTTATATATGAAGCGATAATTGAAAATTATTATTATATTATTAATATAATTATGTATTTAATACTTAAGGCATACTGATAGTATCTTTCTTTGTTGTCAGGAGATATTAATTTCTAGATAAATATTTGACAGGAGAATAATGTATTTTTAATCAGTTATTACATATGGATCAGGAGATGTTTTCCTCTTTCATGCAAAAATATAATAGAATGCACCAGTATTGGCTGTTGTTTTTTATTTAACTTATATACATATTATTATGCTTTATCTTTATTTTTATAACAAATTATGTACAAAACCTTAAAATAATGGTATAAAAATTTTAAAAAATCTATCGCTGTTATGGATTAGTCAGTTTTTCGGTATGCCTTGCAGCATCTTTTAATTTATAAACTAGATCTTGAAGTTGTTGAATTGTGCATGTAAATTTAACGTGATCAATATTTCCATGTTTTATTGTACTCAGTGAAATATTATAAAGAGGAACTCCAGCTGGATTATTTATACTAGACTGTTTTTTTTTTTTTGACAAAAAAGAAATTAGTTTTTAATTTTTACAAATGCTTTTCAAACAATTTTTGCAGAAAATACCTTTACCTTTATACAATAATCTAATCTCCAATCAACATCAACGATATGTGGTAAGCTATTGCCGATTGATTCCAAACTCTCTTGTAATTGCTCTTTGTGATTTGAATAAAATTCACAAAATTTATCAATATGAGACTTGGTTAAAGTTGTACTTCGTAATAAGCTATTTAATTCTTCTGAGGTAGTGTCGTGTCTTGTACTTTCAATGATCAATCTCATGATATCGGCATAAGCATCTTTAATAACATCAGGTTTAGAGCCATACATTTGAGAAAGAGCTAGAATTGAATATAATTTCTTGATTGCCAAATAATTTACTTACACAAAGGTAAATATTAATTTAAAAAATAAATTTTATCATAACTAGTAATAAATTCAAAAATATATAATGTAAATACATTTAAATTATACTAAAAATTCTCAAAAAATAACTCCAATGTTTTCAAATATATTCGAAAATTCTATTTTGAAAAAGCTGGATTATATAAAAATAGAAATATATTGATAAAGGTTTAGTGTTTACATTTGTAGACAGACATTAAAATCATTATTTGTAACATAAGTATGAAAAAAATTTTTAACAAAGAAGATACGAAATAATTCATTGAAAACCCAACTATAAATCTATACTTAATTCGTAAAATTATGTAATTGTCGATTGTAAAAATATTATAAAAAGCTACAGTGCAAAGTAGGAGTACTCGAGCTACATTTTATACCTTCAGTATCAGATTTTCCACAAGTGTGAGATATTGCAACTTTCATTATCTGATCGAAAACCTCGCTGTTTAGTTTGTTTAAATTTTGACTGTTTAGTAAACATTTTACTTTGCTCTTTGTAAGTTCCATATTTCGGACTTCAGGTTAGGGATCAACTTTACTTATATGACGTTTGGTATACACACTTTGCACACGCGTACGTTTAGTCAGCTACTGTGGCACTTTTTTCTGCGGGCATAGGCAGAGATTATAGGTATACGTATACTTATGTGTAGGTAGACACTGGAGTATAGACACGCGACACGCTACAATAAAGTTCCACTGACGATTCACTACAATTGAACGCTTATATCGGCTATACGCAGAACTATCATTTATTCTTTAGATACATATATGTATGCCTGTCATTGTAGGATCCTCATTTTTCATTTGAACATTTTTTTATCTAACTCATGTAGAGATAAGGCAGTAAGTTATTCAGACAATCTCGTAATAATAATCGACTTTATGCACTTTTTGTACTACTCTTAGTTTTGAATGAGCTTCTGTTCTCGCAAGTGCAAGGTAAAAAAAATTAAGTTTTAAGTATATCTAAGTAAAAAAACTTCAGTCACGATTTTGTCAATTTAGCTTACGCAAGGGAAAAAATATACAATTAAGAATCATGACCAATCATTGTTAGCATAAGGCATTCTAGTGTTTTAGATATCCCGTAGTTGATTTTACAAAACGGCCGAAGTTCATTCTGAATTCAAATTTTGAATATTTTTCTTTCTTACTGTAATCTTTTTTTCAATAGTTCTTAGATTAAAATAATATTTTTTATATTAATTATCTATACTAATATAAAACAATAAGTATTTTTGATAACAAGTTTTGATAATAATTTCTCAATCATTCTTAAATTGATATGATTAACATGGTAAATGATTTAACCTTGATAGTCCATCTAAAAAATTAGATAATAAGAAGCATATCTAAAAATTTTAAATAATTTTCAGAATGAAAAACGAGGATAAATCTCCTGAGGAAGTTGCACTCAATTTTGATCCAGATGCATTAGGATCTAATAATCATGAAAATTCAATTCAGTAAGTAATTTTTAAAATATAAATCTTAATTAATTTTATTTTTTTTTAATTTAAATTATTTAACACTTGCACTTCAAGTATATTTTTCACATTTTTTTGCACTTTTTAATATTATCATGTACTTACTTTAGATATCTAATATTTAACAAGTGTACTTAAAACACATTATATAAGATAGCTTCTGCACTTTTTTAACTGCTTGGAATTAAGCAGTTCTGCACTTTTTTAATAGTTTGGAATAAAAAGTTTATGATAATTTTTCTATTTTACACTAGACTTTATTTTTCTTTACAGTAACTTATTGCTGATAATCCAGTCATATGCAAGGATTGTTCTGCCTTTCACTTGCTCCTCAAGACTTTACATTAATGAAGGTCATTTTGAATGAATACTATAAAAAATCATACGTGTGGTAGCCTTATCCTTGAATTCACACAGAACAAACTAATCATTATAATGTTAGAATCAAAGATGGCATGACAGTTATAAAATTACTATTTATTTAAAAAAATCATTAAAAATATTATGTGAAAGCTGTAAAAAAATGTGAAAAGTGTTAGAAAGTGAATTAATTAGCTATGATTTATCATGTAAGAAAAATATTTTTTAGTGAACACTTTTCTGATGAATTTGATCAACCAATTACACATAAAATTTCTTTTGGCGATGTTCTACCTCAGGTATATATATATAAATTTAACTTTATAAATGTAATTTATTTAATATTATGATAAAATTCAATTCAATATTATATCTTTTTTTTATTCACAGATTATTTTTAGCTGCTTAGTGCACTGCATAGTAATTCAGGCTGGAATAAATATGGCTTATAGTACAATATTAGAAGATGGATTAAAGAAAGATTTTTCTGTGTCAACAGATCAAATATCTTGGATAGGTGAATATTAATTTATAAAAATAATATTAATATCATTAAGATTTAAGTATATTATCTGCATTTTAAAATTCATTATTATTTTGACACAGCAAGTTTAGTTACAATATCGCTACCTCTGGGGGCATTCATTGTTGGACCATTAATGGATATATTTGGCCGTAAAAAAATATGTTTGGCTTCTTGTATACCAAGTGTAATATCATGGATTATGCTAATGCTAGCTAATTCCATGCCTACAATTTATGCAGCTCGAGTAATCGCTGGTCTGTCAGGAGGATTATCAACAGTTGGTCTTGTATACATATCAGAAATTACACATCCACAAATCAGACCAATGTTATTATGTTTCAACTCAATTTTTGTTTCACTGGGCATTTTAATTACATATTGCCTTGGTGTCTGGCTTACTTGGAATAGAATGGCAATTGTCTTTTTAATATTAAATTCTTGCATATTTTTTATGCTACTTTTAATTCCTGAAAGTCCTTATTGGATTATGTGCTTTGGGAATAAGGAAATGAATGAACGTAGAAAAGATTTAGAAAAAGTATTAAGACGTTTAAATAAATCTGGCCAAGTAAGTATAAATTAATATTTTACTTTCTTAAATAAAGTGCAACAAAAATAAAAAATAGTTAAATTCAATATTTTTTCTTTTAGATTTATGAACAAGAGCTTCAAAGAATTAATGAAATTTCACAAAATCGTGACACAAATCTTGAAAAGAATAGTTCATGTATAAAAAAATGTTCATACTTCTTTGAACAACTAAAACTTCCAACTGTTTATAAGCCTACACTAATTTTATTTATACTATTTTTGACACAACAACTTGCTGGAACCTATGTTATCATATTTTATGCCCTATCTGTATTTGAAAATATTGGAGGAAAATTTGGCGAAGGATTAGACAAGTACGGTGCAATGGTTATACTAGGTGTAATACGATTTATAATGAGTATTCTTACAGCTTTATTCAGTAAAAAATTTGGTAGGCGCACACTTAGTATAATAAGTGGCTTAGGAATGGCATTTTCCATGTTTTTCTCAGCAATGTATATATATCTGACCTCATCTTGTGATGAGAATGGTAAAATCAAAGAAATTATGGCTGATCAAAAATGGCTTTTACTCGTGATAGTGCTTTTTTATGTGTGTACAAGCTCTTTGGGATTTGCCATAATCCCATGGACATTAATTGCAGAATTATTGCCAATATCAGTCAGAGGAATAATGGGTGGGACCATGGTATCTGTTGCATACATAATGATGTTTGGTATGATCAAAGGATATCCTTCTATGATGCTTCAAATGGGAGCACAGGGTGTTTTTTTCTTTTTCAGTATTATTTCATTGATTGGTGCCAGTTTTGTATATGTTTTCATGCCAGAAACTCTGGGAAAATCATTTTCAGAAATAGAAAAGTATTTTATCAATAATAAAAGAACAGAAATTGATAGAAGTACCATAGCTAAATAATCTTTAAAAATATTTAAATGAATTTATAGTTTTTTTACAAAACAGAGGCAAGGAAAAGAAATTTGATTGAATAATTAATCTAAATGTTTTCAAAAAATAAGAGAAAATTGGACTTACAAAAAAAATTTAAAACATAGGTAGACCTAAACTTATTTAATGCAGTATTTTAATGCACAATATCTTATGCATTGCTATAGAAAATACAAAGTATAGTTTTAGTTGGTTTTAGCAATAGCATTTGTTATAAAGCTATACCTGAAAGAATACGTTTTTAACTACAAATATTGCATAATATTTAAAAAAGTCATTAGATAATGTGCAGTATAATAATATAATTTACAAATATAACTTAAATATTTTTATACAATAAAATATTGAAATAAATAGTATGTATTTTTAAAACCTTGTTACGATTTGTATTTTTATAAAAGAATATTAAAATCTATTTTCAGATTAAATAATGCTTATTTATTTCTAAAAATATTATTTTTTTTGAATTCCTATCATTATAACTATTGCATGAGTTTCAGAAACGCTTTATTTATTGCATTAAGCAGATGTGTGTTGTTAATTGTTATATTTAAAAAAGGAAGCGAATCGCGGATTGCGCACAGTTGTAACAACCTGTTTGCCTACGCGTACATACGTATACATCACGTGCTGTATATATATCTATATATATAGACATATATATAAATACATTCTAACTAGTTTACGGAGGTGTTTAACCTCACTTTTTGACCACTTTGCAAGTGAAAAAAAGAGAAATCACAAGCAGATGGGGAACCGTTTGATATCCCAATAAGACTGACCATGAACATTTGGAAAAAATGAGAATTTTGCGGTGCAAAATTAGATGTATTATTTATACATTTTATACAGTCATCATTTTCATAATCATTAGACGTATTTCACGCAACAATAACAGTAATAATAACATTGTCAAAGATGACACGTATTACATACCAAATAAAACTCTAAATTACGAAAAAAACGAAAAGTAAGTTTTACAAACTTAGTCAATTGTTTAACATTCTATAGGGTTCTTTGTTCTTTCTAATTTAAGATATGAGCAGTGGATCAGCGAATATATAAAAGGTGTTTCTCGAAAATTAGGAGAATATGGGAAACCTGCTTATCTAAGTGGTGAGGAAAAAATAAAAGGAAATGAAGTCTTAAAAAAAAAAGCAGTAAATATTATTCTTTCAAATAAAATACCGCTCCAAAGAAAATTACCAGATGTTAGAGATCCACTGTGAGTAATATTTTTATAAAATGCGTTCAAAGAATACAAATTAAATATAAATTCTATGAAGTAAATAATTTTTCGTTTGTTTTGATTATAATTGCAGCTGTAAAAATGTTACATATGATGCTGTATTGCCTACAGCAAGTGTAATCATAATTTTTCATAATGAAGCTTTTAGTGTTCTTTTGCGTACTGTATATAGCGTTTTAAAAGAAACACCACCAAAGTTTTTAAAAGAAATTATATTAGTTGATGATAGAAGTGATGAAGGTAAATTTAAAAATATGTTTTAGATAAATTTATATCAGTTTGTAATTTAATAATTCAATAAATTGTTAGAGGAACTTAAAGGATTATTGGAATATTACATCCAAAGCCGATTACCGAAAAAGGTGAAATTACTAAGACTAGAAGAGAGACAAGGACTAGTACGAGCTCGATTAAAAGGAGCAAAAGCAGCAACCGGAGATATTTTGACCTTTCTAGATGCTCATTGTGAAGTAACTAAACAATGGTTAGTTTTATTGAACATTAAAAATGAGTAATATTTTTTTTTATATAAAAACACTTTATTCTTTAGGTTGGAACCATTATTGCAAACAATTGTGAATAAACACAATGCAGTTGCAATTCCAATTATTGATAACATATCAGAAGAAACTTTTGAATACTCACACAGTGATGAACCATCATTTTTTCAAGTGGGAGGTTTTACTTGGTCAGGCCATTTTACATGGATAAATGTACAAGAAAGTGACTTAAAGTCTAAAACTTCTTCTATTTCCCCTGTTAAATCACCTACAATGGCTGGCGGACTTTTTGCCATTGATAGAAATTATTTTTGGGAAATAGGTAGTTATGACGACAAAATGGAAGGTTGGGGAGGAGAAAATCTTGAAATGTCATTTCGAGTAAGTATTGATTTGTAAAACCATTTTTATTAAAAAAGAAAAAGAGAAGAAAGTAAATTAATTTATGAAAGTAAACAAAATAATAATTGCAAACAAATAAAAAATTTGTAATGTATTAATGACATTTTTTAGATATGGCAATGCGGTGGAGTACTTGAAACTATACCTTGTTCAAGAGTTGGACATGTGTTTAGAAATTTTTTACCTTATAAATTTCCAATGGATAAGGATACGCATGGCATTAATACAGCCAGATTAGCGAATGCATGGATGGATGATTATAAAAGATTATATTACTTACATCGTGAAGAATATAAGGTTATAGCAAAATACAATTCTGCATTTCTTATATTAATGTAAGTTGAAAATGAATATTTTTCTTAACAGGATAAACCAGATTTGATTGGAGATATAAAGGATCGTGTAAATTTACGTGAAAGACTGAAATGTAAAAGTTTTAAGTGGTATTTGGATAATGTTTATCCTGAAAAATTTATACCAGACGAAAATGTGCAAGCTTTTGGTAGAGTAAAAGTGGAAAAAACTAATTTATGTTTAGATAACTTACAACATGATGAAGAAAAACCATATAATTTAGGAGTATATGAATGTCATACACAGCTTTTTCCAAGTCAGGTATTGATATATTTAAAATATTGGATACATAAAATGATAAGATTATGCATGAAAATAGGACATATTTAATAAATCACCCTTTTATTTTTCATGAACTAAGTTTTTTTCCTTAAGTAAAACTGGAGAATTAAGAAGAGAAGATACTTGTGCCACTGTGATTGAAGATGAGCATTCAAAAACTATTTTTAAAGTCAGTATGAAAGCTTGTGATGAAATTGAAAACGATAAGGAATGGATGTTGAGTGAGGTAAATATTATTATAAAAACATGAAAGTTGTTTTTTATAAAAATATGATTGTCACTAATTTTATTCAATTTTGTATAATATAGGATGGGAAAATTTTACACTTGAGGACTGGACTATGTCTTGATACTACTGGTGTTCGTAGTAAAGAAGATGTTATAGCTACTGCTTGTTCTGATTCACCAGATCAATTTTGGCAGTTTGATTTTTACGGTGATAAAATCAACCCTAGATGAAATCTAGTTGATTGTTACACAATTTAAAAATAGCTCATGAAATGCAGCTAAAATATTTTTCTCATATTTTTATATTAAATATTTAAGTAACTGTTTATAGTTTTTTATTATAAAAATTGTTGAATATTATATTAAAAATAATTTTTTATAAAAATGAAGATGTAACACGATCACTCTAGATAACAACAATGTACTCTTAAAAATTAGATTACATCAACTGCTTTCTTAGTATTTTTCTTTTAAACTTTTTTTCTATAGATATAAATTTACCTAAAGCAATGATTCTTCACTTCGAATATATTCTCCAATATCAGCTTGATGAAAACAAATTACTCCCATTGGATCTGTATTCTTACAATCCACAGTACCCTTTGCAGCAACTCCAAATCCCTAAAACAATTTTGTAATGAACAATTTATTCTCAACACTTTCCATTTGTGAAAAAAAATGTTCAACATTTTTACTAAATATCTATTATTTAAGTTATTTAAATTTACCAAAGGCAGATCATTCATTGAATATACTACAACTCCGTCGTATTGTGATGTATGCTCTGTAATTCTTCCTAGGCCTGCCTTATTTACATGATGACCATAGAGAAACTGTTGTTCAGCAGATGGTTTCACCCATATTTTATGCTATAAAATGAAGTATAGTTAGAAATAACAAAAAAATAATACATCAGCAGTAATATATTTAAACGGTAAGTATATTTACTTGTGCATAAGGTGCCAAATAATGTAGCGCAGTAATATGTAATCGAAATTTCCCAGATTTTGTGAACTTTCCAATACACGTACCAACACTCATTAAATTATCAGCAGGTACTGTGTTTGCAAGAGCTAAAATCTTTTCTGATACATAGTACACTCTATCTTTCTTTTCCCGAAAACAATATGCTCCATCTGGCCTATCAATAAGATATTTTAAATTATCTCCGATGCTAAAAAATATAAAAATTTAATTAGGCAAGAAGATGATGCTAAAAAATATTCAAATAGGAACACAGATTTAATATACTATTAAGAATATATGTAAATATAACCTAAAATACTTTCAAAGCCACAATTCAACTCACTATTTTGTTAACTTTTCAAACACCAACTTTGTCTTTTCCTCTGATAATCTTTTCATTTTGTATTACAAATTGCAATCACGCAAACTCTTTACATAAGAGAAAAAAACAAAAGATGTGAAATCAACTGGTGAGAATCGACACGTGAGAACCAAAAATATTCACGATTTAAAGTTTGACTATGAACCAAACAATACGCGGTATCGGGAAATGCTGCGATTGACGCGCCCTCTTGTTTCCTTCTATTAGGTACTAAAGGTTGGTAAATATATCTTATATGTAAGTATATATGTATATATATATTCTTTTATATCAGCGATGCATTATCAGCAATTGAGAAGCGCGCATTTCCCCCAAAAGAATTCGGCTCCAATGCGAGATTGCCGGTATCGACCTCGTAAAGAGCTTATCGTTACTCTTAATGAAATTCCAAGAAGAACAGTCATCCTGAAAAGTTATGTCGCAGAATAATTCAATAATAAAAGTTCCGGAGTCTGCGCGAATGCGTAGAGCTCCTAGTTCACGCCCTCCTGGTTGGTACAGTATTCTGGATTGGTCGGGTGCTTCTGCGAGTACATAAAACTGCCTGTATGCCTATGCGACTTGGTTTTTTGCACTCTGCCTCAATCTCTCTCTCTCTCTCTTTCTGTTTCTCATTCTCTTTTCCTCTCAAAGCCTTTCGTTTACACAGTCGCCTGTCCTTCTCACAAAATCAATTGGAAATTCCAACTGAGCCCGTATTCCGTCCGCGCTTGCCAGACGCGTAGGAGCTGTTTACCTCTTCACCTGTTGATCCGTGGTCCTGTATTGTTCTGCTTGTTGCTTCGACACGAGAAGAAACGGCACCTGATGAAGGTATTTAAACGGAAAATAGAGCACACTTCATTTACTATCTCCATTTTGCATGCAACGTTATAATTTTAACTAATTATGTCAACAGTAGCTTATAATTTCTAGAAACTGCCCTTTGTTATTTTAAGTTTGCTGTAAAATATAAGGTATATTACATGGAGTCTATGGCGTTGATAATACTTTTCTTTTATATGTTGTGTATACGCGACCTTTTTTTGTGTACATACATAATCTTGGAATTGCTTCATCAACGCAATGTATGAAATATAAATATCGGTGTTTAAATTCGTCACACTGTTGTAATCTGGCCTTAGTTTTTATTACTTGTTTTTTTTTTTTAAATTGAACGAAATTTTAAAACTGTTACTCACTTTACTTGAGCTATATAAATAGCACAAGTCTCATTGTGAATGTATAATGTATTGAGTAATTAAAGCAAGTAACTGAATTTTTGTACAAAGCTTTTATTTAATCACAAGATTGCACTTTGCACAAATCGTAAACAATGTTTATTTTATGCAGCTTTTAGCCTCAAGCTACATCATTCCATATGTCTAACGATTATCCATATGAATATGAAATTTGTGCAGGTATGTGTATCAGTACCAAAAAGTCACATTTATGTATTTATTTTGCTTCTTTAGCTTCATATTATTTATTTCTATTTATTTTTGCACATAAAGTAGTTGAAATCATTACTAATAAATTTGTGCTATCAATATTGTATATTATATATTTTACATTTCTTATACTTCTAACGTATTTTATTTTCTAGACATGGATACTATAGGTACTCCTACTGAAAACCAAAACCTAGAAGGTTTTAACATATTATTTTATGTAACTGAGGGTGTTGGCATATTGCTAATAATATTAGTGGCAATATGGACAAGTTCCTTTCGAGGAGGATTTGCTTGGACCTCAGATCCAGGTTTAGAGTTTAATTGGCATCCTCTTTTAATGACTATTGGTCTTGTCTTTTTGTATTCTAATGGTAATAAAACATTTTTATTTATATTGACAATTAATAATCATGCAATGAAGGATTTAATCTTTCTGAAAATATTTATAGGAATGCTAATCTACAGAACACAGAGAAGGATACGCAAAAGACGTCTAAAGTTGATCCATGCAGGTATTATGATATTCACAGTTGTTTTAACTGTTATTGCCCTGGTTGCAGCTTTTGACAGTCATAATTTAAAAATACCACCCATTCCCAATATGTATTCATTGCATAGTTGGATTGGATTGACAAGTGTGATTTTATTCTGTTGTCAGGTATGTTAAAAAATATTTTTATTTTATAAAAATTTCAAATAAATAATATGTGATAAATAAAACTTTTTCAGTGGCTGGCAGGACTTGTGTCTTTTCTTTATCCTACAATACAACCACCATTAAGAGCTGCATATTTACCAATACACGTTTACTTTGGCACGGCTGCTTTTATTGGAACAATTGCTTCATGTTTAATTGGGCTAACTGAAAAAGCATTTTTTGCTCTTGAAGCTAAAAAGTATGTTTATTTTATGTTTTCAAAATAATAAAATTTGTTATTGGTCTACAATTTTGTAAAAGAAATAGTAATTATTAATTTAATAATTAATTTACTTAATATATAAATTTGCATATTCATCTTACTATAGTTTAAAATATTTTATTCTGAATTTATGATATAAATAATTCAAACTATTTTACATCATAAATTTTTTTAAACTTTTCATGTAAAAATTTAATAAAAAATTGGTTATATGATGTATAAATAAAATTTTAAATTGTTTTGTATAAATTTAAAATATTTTGTTTTATAGTTATTCACAGCTTCCAGCTGAAGGTGTCCTGGTCAATGTTATTGGTCTTGCCTTTGTCATTTTTGGTGGTCTAACAGTATACTTAGTATCCCAAGAGAGATATAAAAGACTTCCACAACCTGAAGATGATACACTGTTAACCAACAGAAGTAAATGAAATATTTTATTAATCTAATTCATCGACCAACTAATATAAGAGAAGCACAATTGAACAGTTATATATTTTTTAAATGGTGCTATTACATTAAATTGTAAAAGTCAAGAAAAAAATTCAGCAGTACGTGATGAAACGGTGCTTATCTAAGTATTGGATAATGGTGCTTTAGCTGCTAAAAGAAATTCATTCTTTTAATTTTAATAATTGAAGATTAACTGAAACAATCATCTGATTTTTTATAGTATAATTATTTTCAGAATTCATCAAAAGTACTTAAAAACAGTCACTTATATTTATAATTCCAATACTTTTTACTATACAATGAATAAGTACTAAATAAGAATACATATTTGGTTGTGTAAATCAATTTATTAAAGCTTACAAAGTGGTTCTCACAAAAGAATGGTGCTAAAATAATGGTGAAAGTATAAAAATGTCCAAAGAAATTGATGGTATGCACAAAAAGCACATTACTATGTCTTTCATATACGTAATAGATTTTATATTTTTTTAGTTCTAACAACTTATTGTTTTCTTAGTATTATTTTGTTTATAAAAAATAAATATATTTTATCTGATGAATGATCAATGTACTGCATATTAATGATTAATTGTATTATTTTAAATAATGTTACATTAAAACTCTTATAATAATGCTTCAAAATAAAATATATTGCAGTGAAAAAATAGTTCTTTATTTTTTATTTCATACCTGCAGTCTTTATTTAAGATTTTGTAATCTATGGATTAGATAATGGATCAAATTTGATTCACTATTCACTAGACAAAACGTTATAGAAAAATTTTGATACTTGTAATAAACAAGTATGTAAATAAAGAACAATTTCTTATGTACAAAAATAGTTTACAGTGTATATTTAATTATTGTTTACATGTTAACTTAAATAATTAGTATTTACTTAGGTAATATGTGAATTGAAATTGATTTTCAAATGATTTTCTTTCACGTTTTTGTACAGTACTTATATATACTGTCTATAACCCGAGTAGAAATCAAATCAGTCTACCATGAATTGAAATCAGGCCCTGATCACAACTCATGAGGAGGCCCTGATCACTTACGTCACGCTTATCCTGTCAGGTCCTGTACAGTACCATGATCAATAACATGAAGTAGGTTTAACCTGATCATAACCTGACGAATGCCTGACCGTATAAATAATGATTTCGTGATAGTTCCAATTTAAATAACGAGTAATTTAATAACATTTAAAACCGTATATACAATATTAAATACAATAATAATGTATAAAAATAATAACAATATAAATATAACAATAATTACATACTAATAATAATGCGTTATTTATGCTAATTTTTTAATTTGTAACGAGTTTTGTTATCTAGCAGAAATTTTAGTCCAAAAATATTGGACAAGTTAATTTTCTCTCTCCTTTTCTGCAATCTCGTATATATTAGAGTTTCAAAACTTAACCTCAAGAAGTGCTCCAATATAGTTTGGTTGCAAAAAAAGGAATATAATAATAATAATAAACAAACTAATATAATTAATAAGTAAAAATAATCAATTGATTTAAAATACCCTCTTCAACAATTTTATATATAAAACGCAATAAATTAAGTACATAGCTATACTGAAAACTAATTAATAACTAAATTTTTACTTAAAAATTTTTTAAAATCATTAAAAAACTATTTAATTATCATTATTAATCATTTATTTATTAACATTAAAAAAAATATTTAAAATAAGCCTTTTATTTGTAATCAGTTTCTGACAAGAAAAGCGCGATGAGGGTATGGAATTGTATTAGGGCTTTGATCATGGTACAATCAGTATAAACCTAATACAAGCTTTGATCACGCTCATGACCAGGCCCTGACAAGAAAAGCGTGACGAGCATGATAAGGCCATGATCAGGTTCGTGGTCATGGCGTGATCAGTATAATCAGTATACTGATCAGGGCCTGATTTCATACCTACTTCTTTTCTACTCGGGAAGGCAAGTTTTTCTGGCATAAAAGATAAAAGTCGCCAGAGGCGCCACTTGTCATTTGATAATTGATATAGAGCGAATCACGCGCAGTTCAACCAAAATGTCCATACTCTGCAGCGTCTAGCCGTCTATCGTAGTCATTCGTCCTGCGTCCATCATAAGTACTTATATATGAATATACGATCTGCAAGCCTTCCGTCATTCGATATGGGCTTTTCTCTTCATTTACGATGAAAGACATGAAACGCCATTGAAAAGTGTACACTTTAGTATAGCTACGTAACTTGTTGAATGATGGTACAGGGATAGGCTATATCCAGAGCTATATCTCTTCGAAGAAAAAGAAAAGATTATACTGAGTAAAATCTATAATCACATTTATTGGGCGACTGTGCTTATACTTAGTTCACAATTGACGTGAATCTTAATTATTGTATATTTATAATAAGTGTAATTTAATTAGTTTAAAAATGAGTGAAGCAGCATCATCGAGTACAAAATCGCTTGCTGACAAGCAAGCAGAGAGAATGAAACGTTTAAGAGATCTTCATGCCAAAAGGGTAAACAATTTAATATTCTAACCTATAATTTTGGAGATGGTTATCTTCCATAATTTCGCAAGTATAGAAAAGTATATTATTGCATACATTTACAGAAATTACATTTCTTTTATTTTCCTATTAGAATGAAGCTCGACAACAAAATCACAAGGAAGTTGTTGAAGAAGATAAACGTAATAAATTACCTTCAAATTGGGAAGCTCGTAAACGCCAAGCGGATTGGATAATAAGCGACGAAAAAGCGAGGAAAGAGGCTGAAGAAAAGGTAAGGCAGCAAAATAAATAAGTATTTTATTTTAGTACTACATTATGTAACATTTATCTAATGATTATTATTAATTTAGGGTCTCAACTATGATAGAACAAAACTTTTACACATCGATGCAATAGAAGCAGAAAGGTTATCAAAGAAACGAAAAAAGATCTCACCAAATGATGGATTTGCTGATTTTGAACAAGCTACGGTAAGGCAATACAAACAACTTGTTAAAGGTATTAAACCTAATATGGAAGCATACGAGGAGGCCAAAGAAAAGCTAGGTCCAGCTTTTTATGGCGATCCAAACACAATATTACATGGGCTTCATAAAGATAAAAAAGAAGCTATTGACAAAATGGTTACAGACTTGGAAAAACAGTATGTATTTTATGATATATTACTAGTATGCAAATAGAACTGTTATTCGCAATGTGTAATACAAACAAATTTTTTTCAGGATTGCCAAACGTAGTAAGTATAGTAGAAGGAGAATGCACAACGACGATAATGATATTGATTACATCAATGAAAGAAATGCTAAATTCAACCAAAAGCTTGAACGATTTTATGGAGAACACACAAGAGAAACGAAGCTCAATCTTGAGCGTGGTACTGCGATTTAAATATGTTTTGCATTCTTAAATCTTTAGATATATGGATATTATCTGTTTCTGAATTCTTTCAATTGTTTTTGAAATAAATAATTCAAGTATTACAATAATCATTGTAAATTATAAAGCCACAAAATTAATATAGTTTTACAAAACAAACAATTTTTTTTATTATTTCAAATAAAAAAGTTGTATTTCACTTTTTTTAAATAAAATTAATTTGTTTTTTTTCTCTATAGTAAAATTAGCTTTAAAGTCTTTTAATTTATTTACTTTTTACATTTTAATTGCAAATAAAAAATGAAATAATTACAGTATACACATATATTCAGGTCAGTCATTTCAAAATTCGTATAACGTTATTTAAAATTACAATAATTTCATGTTATATGTACAATTTTAAATTTTCTAAGAAATTCAGTTTGTGTTACACCACCCAATTGTGTACTGTTCCTGTAAATAAAAATAAATAAAGAAAATATTTCAACTTGTAAAATATTGTTGTCATTATAGTGATACAGATTGGATATAATATTCAATAGATCATAATTGTTTATACTTACGTCGTGGTGAAAAATTATGATGATGTGTAACTCGTATATGTATATCTTGCGTTTCACCTGCATAAAATATTTCTTTTTTAATATTTCAGTACTTTCACACTAATTTATAGCTTGTTGTATTTGCTCGGATGTTCACAAATTGTTATTTTAGGCAGACTGTTAATGTATGTAAGGAACAATTAAAAACAAAATTAGCATTTTAAGTAAGAAATTAATTTTATTTTCATTATTTACTAGTTAACTATCTTTTAGATTAAAATATGGTACAATCAGCATTTTATTTGATTATTTAAAAAAAAATTAAGATTTAAAAATTAATAGCTAATATCAATGGTCCTTTGTATACAAAATCTTAAAACTGATTCGGTTAGATTGTATCACAGAATGATAAAAACATTGATTCGCTCCTGTCTTAAAATCAAGTATCAGCTATGAAATGTTAATATTCAAAACACACGATAAACACACATCACACATGCTGTTATATAAAAACTGGTAAGTTCAAGCCATAATTCTCAGTTCATCTGGACGTTGAAGGAAAACTTGCTAAACTTGGAATAAATCGTTCATTTGCACTTCTGATTTGTGTACCTTGAGCACCTTGGACAAGTCTTGGCGTGTTACAATATTCGCATCGATTCATCAGTGGATGATTGTTAAATGTACATTCCGTACATACCCACGAAGGACCATCTGCTTCCTCTTGGCTTTCAATTCTGCTTGGAACAGGTTCCCATGCCGGTGGTTGACTAGGTAATGGAGGAGGTACGTTTGTCGCTTGAGTAGCTAACTGCTGCCCTGTGTAAATACTATGATAAAACTCTTCATTTGTTTCCCCAAGTGGAACTAAAAATTTCATAAACCAAATGTTAAACAGTTCCAATTGAAATGACTAATCTAATTTATTATATCGAGGTTCATGAGATTTTATACGCACTTTCAAGGTCCGCGGATTGCTTATCGACTTCTTCAGCCAATTTATCACATTCCAGTTGCAATTGATATATTTCACTTCGCAATTGTCGTTCAAATTCCTGAAAATAATAAAAATTCATTTAATATAAATGATCGGTCAAAGAAGATATCGAATTATACCAAAAGCTTTACATTACTTTAGTATTTTTACCTTTGGCGAAATATTTGGTGCGGGAGGTCGCGATAAAACTTCTACTTCCTTCCTCAACTCATCCAATTTAGCTTCCTCAGCTTCCAGCGCTTTAGCAAGCCGATGCTTTCTGATCAGCTGCTCCGTTACCAATGCTTTGTATTGCTCTTCAACTGCAAACATAAACGTAAATGCATATACTATGCATAAGCATTACGGGTGAATAATTTTTAATTACGGCGTAAGTATCCATAACTGCGTAAAATATCAAATTCAACTATTTTCTCATGATAAAAGATTATCAATAAATAAGTACTTTAACTGTATATATTGAATAGCCTTTTATTTTTTTAAGTTAAATTATAACAATAAGATGAAGCAAAAGCCATTTATACGATAAACTAAACCAACGTTAATCTCTAAAGGCAAAGACTCCTCATTCAGGACATATGTATGTATCAATCACTTGTATACCCATTCGTGGAAGAAAGATTGTTCAAGCAAACGGTTATCTCAATGAGATATTGAGTGGGAGGATCCGAGACAACAAATGTAATTTTAAATGCAACAATATCAATAATTTAGGTCAAAAAGATTCTTTAAAGGATTTTGGTTTCAGGAGATACTTATTAGGCTCGATCCTCGAATGTGGTGGTATACAAGTCACATACAGGACAGAATCATTGAAAATTTACTGCACGACAAGATTTCAAATTTGAACGTCTCATCGGATACGTTATCATATCTCCAGAAACTTTTATTTAGACTTAAGTAGTACTCTCTGTACTGCCAGTAGTTCCGTCCAGTGAAAATGCTCGTTTGTGCGCATTCGAAGTTAGCACTGACTTGGAGACAGGTCCAATCGATACCGCGAGTACGCGGGGGATGTTGCAAAGAGAAGGAGATGAAAATATGAGAGAGACAGATAGACGCGGAAATAGCGAGATATGTGCAGACGCGCGCGCGCGCGAGAGAGAGAGAGAGAGAGAGAGAGAAGATTTCAGGTGGGCAGGCGAAGTATAGGGAAAAGACTGAAAGTCCGGTATACCGCGCGCGGCTCTCTATCTATAGCCCAGGGCGTGGGTCAGGAATGCGTAAATATCTTTCGACACCCGTGGGCGTAGCGCACACGCGCTTCTATTATACACGTCTCTCTCTCTATACATTATAATGTGTGTATGAACACGTGCACGATGTGTACGAGAGCGGTGAGCGCGTGTGCAGTCTACCTCCCCACCCCTGAGAGACGCGCGATGATAATGTGTGCGAGAGATGCGAGGGCGACTCGTATATATAACTGACAAATGTGGCCATTAGTCGATCGCGACAAGTTGCGCGCTAGAATAACACTGTGTGTATTACAGGCACTCATCGAATGTTACTCGGAGTCTCGGTTTGCGGTCGACAGATGTTATATAGTATTAAAAGTGCACGGAAAGATTGTGTAAGAGCACTTTGAGATCGAAGTTTCATTGCGTATGTATGAGCATTGGCTTGTGCGCGTCGACGTTATAATATATTATGAACTTCGACAATGACCCAAATGCATAACATTATACGTTCTATGCTTGTTTTTCCAACGAGTTTCAATATAATAATATGAAAAGCCTCAATGGCGTCTGTAATATGGTAATAGATGTGCAAAATCGAGAATCTTGCTCGGTATTCTTTGCGTATACACGATCTGTGCTCACCCTGTTCCAAGATCGCGAGATCCTCCTCGGGAAGCTCGTCGGCCAGAGGATCATCGCTGCTGGTGCTGGTGGCGCTGACTTGGGCTACGCGGGGTATCGCCCCCAGACTCGTCGAGGGCACGGTTACCGGCGTCGTCGGCAGACTAGTCGCTGGTTGCGGCTGCGGCGCGAGGCTACCCACCTGACACGAGGGCGTCGTCGGTGCGCTCATAGTCGTCGTCGGTCGAGGCAGTTGACTCGGCGGACCCACTGGTAGACCTTTCGTGCGCGTGCATAACAACAATATATTTGCACGTTTAAAGAAAGCTCGATTTTTTTTTCTTCCGTTGCTGATAGCCGCGTTTATGCACAAAGGATATATGCCTCTGTGTTTTTATTTTTAAACAAGAACTGTAGATAAGTATCTTCTTATCATTTGTGAAAACATACTCTCTAAATCTAAAGTAGTGAAAAGTCACTGACAATTAGTGTGTATACACTATTCGACAAAGTTATAAGTATGTCACTGATAAAAAGTGCATATAGACCGATTGTTAGTGACTTTTCACTGCTTTGTACAGTTAATATTACGGTAAAACCATTGAATTTTTCAAAAAGGCATTTCAATTGACAGGAATTATATATGTGCAATAGGTAGGTATGAATGTGCGGGAAGAGCGCGATTTACCTGGTGGCCGATTGGGTCCGCTGGTATTGTGCACGAAGGTAACGAGGCTGTTGGGCCTCTGAGGTACCTGGGGCGGTTTGATCCTGGCGGCCGCGGCGCCACCCGCACTCCCGTGGCCTATGCTGATCTGCAGTAGGCTCTGGAAGCCGCGCGGATCGAGGGAGGAGCTCGAGTAGGTGAGACTCGAGCCCTGGGAGCTTATGTCGATGGGCGGCTGGGGCTCGGTCGTAGGCGGCCGTAGGGTCAGGCTGACCGAGGTGAAGCTGCGCGGCGTCGGCTCGCTGGTGCCGCCGCTCGCCAGCATCAGGGCCGGCGGGAGTGGCTGCTGCTGATGCTGAAGCTCCTGGTACGCGTCCAAGCTTGGCGCATCCTCGCACTGCACTGTGATCGGGCCCGTGTATTCTGTCATAGGTATGCGCAGGATTATATAGTTTTATATAGTTTCGCTGGACTTGTGCGAGAAAAATATTTTGCTTATGGCTAAATAAAGTATCATGTCTATACCGATTGTTTCTTTTGGTATGTAAAACTATAAAATGAACTTTATCGTTCGATTTTCGATGAGTGCAAAGATTGTGTAATAGAATTACGAGACACTTTTATTCAAATGAATGTGTTATAAAACCTTCTAGTCTAGTTACTCTGCCTCGTCGTTGATTTTTTTCTTACTACCTCACCAGGAGTACTTTGTTTTCACTCGTAAAGAGCGTTCGTATTGACTGCTGATATAGCATTATAAATACAAACTTCATTTTCACATTTTTATCTGGCGCAGTGATAGCGCACATTATAGATAGCATTGGCTTAATCGTTCATTCGGCGGGAAATGCCTGCCATCGTGAAGCGAAAAAAAATGACATGTTAATAATTAAAAGAGTCGATTAAGTTCTGTTTATTTTAAATTGAGTATAAAAAATTAATTTTACAACAACGTTATGTTTTTTTTTTAATTAATATAATTTGTCGGACAAATTGTTTTAAATAAAGGAGAGTGGGATCAAATGAACTTTCATTACAATTATATTACGGGTTTTTCATTAACGTTTCCATATAAACTACCTCCGAAAAGATAAAAATTCATGAATTTTATAATTAGCTGCACGTCTTGCCAACAAAATCAACTTTAGTCCTTTTTATATTCTGTTTCAAAAAATGTATTTGGTTAAAATGTATAGCTATTTTATTTACACGTCAATGAAATTTCCAAATAATTGCATCAATCGGTATACCTAAACATTACCTTCTTTAGAATTCATTTAGGTCCAGTCTCGCGTAACAGCGACTCGATCTCGTTATACGCGAGAAAGTAAAGGTCGAAGATGAACTCACCGCGACTGGGATCGGCAGAGGGGTTACAGGCGACATTGACATTGAGCGCGAAGCCAGGATTGGCCTGTTGGGCGCCGAGCTCCTCGAAGAATCCGTGGGCGTGAGTGTCGACCGGTGCCGAGGAAGTCTGGGTCCCTAGTTCCTGCTGCGGCTGACCAGCTTGGACGGACTGTCGTCGTGGCGGGACCGAGGCGATGTCCAAAGAAAGCGGCCTGTGTACAGCCCGACGCTGCGAGGCCGCTACCGTCGTTGGCATCGAGGACCTCCTGTGCTGGCCCGCCTCGGACTCCTGCACCTGCTGGCCCTCCTCGCCGCTCATGGCGGGACTCAGCAGAGGCTGACTGGGCTCCGAGTGAGGTGGAGGCGGTGGGAAGGCACCTGGCGGTGGACGGGACTCCTGGGTGGCTCGAAGACTACGCGCGCACGTCTCGGGGTCATGGCGGTTCTGCAAATTACATCGACGATCCTTCACTCCCTTACTTGTATAGTAGAATGTATATATTCTCGAGGTGGATTTTATACAGCGAATCAAGTATTGCTACGGGAATCGAGTATTATATATATACCTTTTGAAAAATTTTGGATTGTTTCTTACTATGTGCAACCTTTTTTTTTGAATTATTATGTTCGAATTTGCGTATACATTGTACTTTTAAGAATCTATTTATTTTTAGTTTATTTATAACGCTTACTTTTCGCTTAGTATATACTTTTAAATAAGAATCATACAATTGAAAAATTAATATTCAAGCTATTGTTCCTTGCTGATTTCGTTAAAGGCGTGGAGGACTCAACTGATCGTCAAAGAACAAACATAGTAGTACTGCAGCTTTTATTAAATCTTGTCGCGACATTTCGATGGCCTAGTATACATATACCATCCTAATCAGGCAAAAAAACTCTAAATCATAGCTTTCTTACACGCTGTAAATTATTTTGAACATAGTAAATGTTTTTTATTATATGAAGAAAAAACATCATCTCTCACACCACCTTTTTATAATTTCCCGAGCCTCGCGACAAGCATAACGTGAGTATGCATCGTCGTCTACGTATCGCGAGGGCCGAGAGAGAACTCATATAATAAAAAACATTCACTATGTTCAAAATAATTTACAACATGTAAAAAAGCTATGTTTTAGAGTTTTTTTTGTCTGATTAGGATGGTATCGCAACAAGATTTAATATAAGAGTACCATAAAAAAATCAAACTGACTCCAAGTTATTCTATTGAAAAGGTGAATTCCAGCGGTAGATTAATCTAAATATAACGAATAACGGTAAACTTAAAGTTAAATTAGTTGGAATCGTGACCTTTTTCAAATTATTTATACATCCTCTTTGTACAAAAGGAAGTTCTTCTCATTCTTAATTGGCACGAGGCGATAAAAATATTTCACTGTGACTTCATTGTAATTGTCTTTTTTTTCCCTTATGCTGTATTTATCAGTTAAACAAACATTAGCTAATTTGATTCTTTAATTCCTTTACAAAGTCAATAATGATGACACTCAAAGTTCTCCGAGCTCGCGGCTCAAAGAATTCAAAGAAAGGTATGCCCCTATCAAAAAGCAAGATAAAAATTCTAGGTGTTACGCAAAGTACGTCATACGTATATGTATAGTTTTAAATTCACTACACAGGCTATGGGTTTTCCTGTTATAAATATACATTTTTATTTCAAGATAAGAAAATCATTGAAAGATATAAAACTTACGAACGCAAGTGCAAAAATAAGAATGCCATTTTTTTGGGCTATTGAAAAATTTATATCATAATATCAGTGAAATTCACTCGTCTTACGGTTACGCAATAATAATATTTTTCGTAATAGATAGGGAAAATTATTTTATAAGAATAGATACGATGAAGATTAGTAATTATAAGCACCAACAAATACTTTTGAGCGCTAACAAATATATCCACAATTTTCATATAAAATATTATTAGCAAATGCATTTAGTGTGTTAATTGGTATTCGAATTTTAGTTATACATATACAACGTGATACACAGCACTGCAATAGTGAAAAACATGGTAAAAAAAACTTTATAAGATATTGTAAAAACTGTCTACAAACTTATTTATAACCCTTTTTCAAACTATAAACCAAAATATCATATTCACAACATCTACACTATAATAAATATTTTTTCGCACTTTCCGCATGTACAGTAATCATAAAAAGTTCTTTAAAATATACAGGCAATCCTTACCGCATTTGCTACCACTATAGAAGGTTATTTACAAACGTCGTTAACAATCAATGCGTAGTTATTACTTTATTCAAAATAACAGTGCATTGATATAGTTGACGAGCACAAATTTCTAACCAACTAATATATTATTGAAACTATCATCAGATTAATTTCAGTATACTAATCTACAAATCATACACTCGACACATTTTGATAAACTCACTACATTGTCAAAGAATTAGTAGAGCAGAGCCTTAGTACAAAGATCACAGGTACTCGAACAACATTAAAACACACAGCGAATGATACGAGCGCACGTCGACCCAAAACCCATTAGACACATTCCCTTGACGTTTAGTAGAAGACTGCAGGGTGAGGTGGGACATGCACTGAGTTATTAGCCACAGGAACAGAGATCAGCAGCAGGTGTCGTTGCGATGATTCTCGAAGGATAAACAAAAAGGAAGGGAGGGGTGAGTGGCTGGGATCGAACGTTGTAATTCTCCTGTACCTGGACGATGCACTGGGAGACGACGTGATCGGGGAGCGCAGGAAACTGCTGCTTCAGCTCGTGGAACAGCTGCATGATGGCGATTTTAGAGCAGTGGCACTCCCCCATCGTAGGCCCCCATCCTCGCAGCCGCAACTACCTGCACTCGTTCATATCCATGCCAATGCGATTCTTTTTATATATTTTGTATATGTCTAGGCTCGACTATTTTTTCTTTTCACATGTGCATATTTTAACCTTAATTTTAGCTCCTATGTATATAATAGATTGGGAGGGAGAGCGGATCGACTATAGCGTTGCCAAATTCGCGTAACGAAGAAAAACTTGTAGATGTGTAGAAATGTGTTAATATCGCTGGTTGAAATTTTGTACAAATTTCACAACGACTGTTAAGATGTCGGTTAAATGATTTATTTGTGTATTACGTGAATGTAAAAAGCTTGCTTGCTGATTAATAACAATCACTCGGTCAATTATTAACGAACGTCTGGTTATATTTATCCTGTATACTATTGCAATTATTAAGGCGTCTCCTAAGAAGGGTAACGCCTATTGGAAAAATACCTTGCGTAGCGAAACTTCGTTAAACGGATGATCGAAATGAAGATAGGTGAGTATATAGAAAAAGACAGAATACACACTGGATGCTTACATTCAGCGCATGTAAAGCGAGAAAAAGAAAACCATGTGGTCACTTAACGCTAAAGGGATTAGAAGCAAAGATAAAGAGAAAGCGTAGAACGAGCCAGCAAAGTCCAAGTGTTGAAGGACAAGAATGTTAAAAGAGAAGAGAAGAGAAGAATGCAGCGCTTGGCGTGAGATGAAAGAGAAGAGGAGTGGCAAAGCAGATAGAGTACTTTGTATGATATTTATAAAGTATATAACTGGAGCATTTTTTTTTTTTTTTGAGAAATACAATCCGAACGCGCGGTTGAGGGGGACATGCAGGTCGCATACCTGTAGGGTCGTACATACCACCAAACGTGAACCTGTGATTTGGTGGTCTTGAGTTTTTGCCCCTTTTCATTCTCTCTTCCTGTCTCATTTTTACCATACTATCACTTTCTCACCGTTCAATGTAACTTTGGTAATTTTCCTATAGCGATAAAGGATGTAGACATGAGTTTCGATCGAATTTGTCTCTTATATACAATTCATGAATGAGGAAAAAGTTTAAGCTCAGAATACATAACTCGGCAATGCAGGAGGTGTGTGCAATGACAGAGGTCTAGAAAGCCTGACTAGAAATAATATTATCGTTACGGAGCAGTACTGCAGTTTTTCATTATAATTGTTTCTACAACATTAACAATATTGATATACAACTTGATTGTATACGTTGTACTTTATATATATAAACTTTACTATTTGCTTCATTAAGCTTATCTTCTTGCCTCTAGGCGAATTCGCTCTTTTGATTACATAAACTTTTAGTCGATTAAAAACTGCGCTTAAGCTAATATAGATTTTCGTATCACATGCCTTTTCTTATTTGTACACATTGAGAAAAGCATGTGAGATATTCGTGATCAAAAACTGGATCCGTGACGGTATTTAACGCCAAATTAACTTTCGTCTCGGGTGTACAAGTAGATGCGTACCGAGTCTAGTCAGACGGCGTGTCTGTCTCGTCGTGTCACCGTCCGTCTTATTTCGTACACGCTTTGGCAACATATTTCCCGACCTATACCCTACTTTCGACAGTACACCTTAAATTCACTTTTTGAATTCATTATCAACCTCGCAAAAGAATTATCTTGTTTGGAAACCTAAATGTTACTTTACGCTCGTTTGATTCCTGCTTATACTTTTTCAAAATTGGTAAAAATTCAAATTCATCGGCTCGAGCCAAACAAATGAAAATAAGAATGAAACAAAGAATTAAAATAAAAAAATTCGTAAAAGTGATTAGGATAGCAAAAATGTTCAAATGCACCGTTGTCAGGATTTGTTAATGGAATAAAAATCAAACTTTTTCCAATACAAACCGTAATAACCGCTTAGAACTCGAACTGTTGTGACTGTTATGTCACTTTCAATAAGAATGAGAAACGGATTTCTGCATAACTATATCCTAGACAAACGGCCAAAAATATATATAACCTTTCTCATTAGTGTACTCTTAGATCGTTAACCCTTAGCTTGGCACGCGCAATTTCAAACTTCAAAAGCAATATTCGATGTTTACGTTTCTTTTGATTTTTTATCACTTCATAAAAATTATCTAAGGCATTTTTCGTAAATCAATCTTTCTTCAACAGATGTTGAGTAATACAGCTACCTAAATCTTCCGCGGCTATTATTTGATTTGACCTTTATTTGAAAACTGCTCTTCTGCTGCATTTAATAATTATATTTAAATTAGCTTATCTTAATAATAACATCTATACCTGTTCGATAATAATCAACGCTGTACTGGAATAACAAAAGATAGTCGAATGTTCGAATCTTATACGATATTGCGTTATTCATAATTTCAAGCCAATTCCAAAGCGAACTTTATGAAAATTTCGCGTACATACAATCGTACGCTCGACTCGTCCGTGAGAAAAATAAAATAAAAATACACAAGATAGAGCGCATATCTCGCGCGCGCATGCAGAGAGAGAGACGTACCGAAAGGAATCCGGATTTGGCTTGAATCCAGCGTCGAGCGAGTTGTTGCACGAGCAAATTAATTTTTCCCGTTCTCCAAAGCCTGTACGGCGGACCATTTTGTTTACATTTACACGGTACTGCGACGCACTGGGCTACCGGCGGAATTCGAGGCTTTAATCCTGACGGAGTGCGGACTAGCGACGATGCGAATGACGTCCGCGAGCGGCCGCGTCTTCGAGAATGCGCGCGGCCTCAAAGCTCGACACGAAAATATTAAGGCGTGAGAAGTACGCGTTAATGAGCGAAGATTTTCCGGCGCAGGTGTACCGAGAGAGAGTCCATTTGTTCCGCTTCGTTTTATTTCGGTGGGAATTTGTCCGTTTGAAATTGGCTGTAAATAAGCGATTTGCTTCATGTATATACAGCGATAATGATTGGAAAGGTTCTTTTTTGGAAAACAAAGTCTGGCCTGAATTATTGGCGAACGACACTCAACTAAAAGAAACGCCTACTGGTCATTATTCTTTACGAGACGCGAATGAAGCAAAATGATATCCTCGTGCAGGCGAACGAAGCGGAAGAGCAAGTGCAGGGAATGCCATCATAGAGTCTGGTAAAAAAAGGCAAGGCCAGAATTCCAGACAGTCGGGAAGATATTTGTGTCACGAAGTGCACTGCTAGCAGTTGTAGGATGTATGCGTATGAGAGTGGAGAACTTCGCCAGAATATAGCGACTACTATGTAAGCGATGCGGTAGGATGCCTATACGGGACTTTATTCCTTTTGGAAGTCTTATTCTTTTGTATTTTTGTGGTGACCACGATGTAGTTTTCATGCACTCAAAAACATCGTTTTGAATGAATAAATAAATTAATATAATCCGAGATATAGCGTTTAGATAGAATGGATTTTTTATACATCGGGTTTCTTCGAATGAAACAAGTGGTACATCAATGAGCACCTAATTGAGTATAAGTAATTGAGTACAAGATAGCAGCTGAAAACTTTAATTAGTTATTTCGTGTGTAATAATTTTCGTTATTTTATTGAAATTTTTAATTATTTCGAAGTTTCAGAATTTTAGAAAATTCTATACATTATTAATCTGAGTTGAGCTGGAAATTTAAAGCGGCAAATAAAATATAAAAATATAAAAAATTTATCACATTTGTTTTATATAGAACCTCGGAATAAAGCTGCTCCTTGTGTACATGAATCAATGATAAAGAATATTCTTTGACGATTTATGATACGATGTATACTTAAATATTTTTATTCAGTTCTCTATATATAATACTGCAGTATTCCACATCAGAAGAAGGTTTATGATGTTTATATATATTTCGTTAATTTTAAATCCAATAAAAAATTGTTACATGCACTTTACTAAATACTTTACATTTGTCTAAATAAAATAAATGCACGTCTTATTATACTTGGCATGTTGTTTTATCTTTTTCTATAAATTTACGTGATCTTGAATAAAATTAATAAGTAATGTTTTTTTGCTTTGTAAAGTTGTTGCGTAATAATAAAATCATTGCGTTATTCGTTTATTATTTTATAAATATTTGTAGATTTTCCAAAATAGATAATACTTTAAATTTCGAACGTTTAATAATAATGTAATTAATTTTGTGATTGTTATTCTATCAGTGTTCTGCAGATTTTTTAAAATAATATATTTTAATGCATTTGCTATTTTGGCCTTGACTTTAAAGGCTTGAAGTTTTGAGGTTAGAAAAATCAACAGACTATTGGTATAATAACGAAGTTTTTCTACTTGCCTTACACTATACACTTGTACATATACTATACGTATATGATATATATGTACATATTTTACTTCATGGCATTAACTTAATTACTAAATCGATACAGCTATTTTCGAGCTTATAAAGGTGCCTTTTAGATGAAATATATAGCGCCTTTTCCGTTTTGTAGATAAATAATATTCTCAGTCAATCCAAAATCATAATTTTGATTTTCGAGTAAAAAAGTTGGAAATAAGTATAGCCCCTAGATCTGTATTCTGAAATCTTTACAATCGAAACTCGAAATTCTAAAATCAATATTTGATGACTAAGTATAGTAGATATATTTATTTAGCAATATAATTACCTACATATAAGTTTTGTGTATTGATAAAACGGAGCAGGCGAGTCCTAACCTAAAATCGATTTCGCTTTATTGAAATACTGAAGTGTAAAATGTACTTGTGCAGTACTTATAAATAAAACTTTAGATCACAGTTGCATTTTACGGATATCACGAAAAAATATTCTACGCGAGCAAAACCAAACAAACAAACCTTCAATCCTCCCACGAATAACCTAACCTGACTATTGTCTTGTCAAAACAGTTAATATATCGCCTGGACAGTAGTTCTCTTCGATTTCAGTCAAAACAACAATCATTCCCATATAAACACATAAACCCAGTTCACCACGGCATTCACTCAACCGTTATCACAATGTCACCTTAACCTTAAATATTTTAAGTTTACAATCGGTTCTCCAGTACTCAAAAACACTTTATATATAGATATAGATTAAAATAGGAGCGTGAACAATAGATTAACCTTCGAAGGCAAAAAAATCACACTCACCGAACAGCACCCATTGAATTGTCCGTTATATAGTGCAGACTTTAAGTGTGTATGTGTGTATGAAAAACGACATCCGTAGCGAAAAGAACTAAGCAACTTCGATCGCGACACTGTAGATTACAGAGCCAAGAATCGCAAACAGTGGGGCCACTGTGTGCTCCGATCGCGATTCTGCCCTTTTTCCTTCACGATGATTCTCTGCTTTTGAACTTGGAAAGCTCGCGTGGCATAATAAAAAGCTCGAGGAGCTTCCTCGCGTCAGGTGCGACGTATATCCCCGACACTGTAGCGCTTCGCGAAAAAACCAGACTAGACGATTCGGCGGCGACGGCCGTCCATCGAGTTCGCTGATCAGCTGTGCACTGCGTCGGTCGCGCAGATCGACCGACAGCAGCGGATTTGCCCGCTCGAGGAAACTACATATTTTTTTAATATTTTCGATCCGTTGGAATGTAGCTGTGGAGGTTTTCGAAGACATGAATTTTGGAGTTTGATTTTTGTATTAAAAAGTAGAGGCTTCCACTGATGTTAAAATAAAATATTGCGCGCCTGACTCGAGTAGTAAAGATGGTGGCGATTACGAGGTTTGCCTCCTATTTATGAATGGAAGTCGTGAGGAGTCGAAAATGCAGAAAAGCTAAAGAGGAAGGGGATAACCGGCTATACTATTTTAAAACCTCTGCTCTAACCGATCCAACGCTTCGTGGATAATTGAATATGAGAGTCGGACTCGTAGTTTCTTTCGCTTGTATTTTTTTCTCCCTCTTAATCTGCTTTTGATAATCTAAATTTAATTTAGCCCACACGAGTTAGCGTGGACCTTTTGTTTTGGCAATAAAACTGGATGGAAATTTTTAACTTCGATACAACGCATATTTTTAATTTTTCTAGCCGGTCCAACGCGGGACATCTGAATGAATTTTTATCTTCGTTATCTCGAGGAGGAAATGTGTGTGTTTATTTAATTTTGGCTTGTATTCGCTGTGCCACTTAACACAAAATATGAGTGTGTGCTAATTTCGTTACATAAGAAAACTCCTTCATTCTTAATATACAGTTTCTTTTTGCAAAACAGACATTAGAACAGTACCTGCGTCAGACTTCTGGTATTATTTACAACGGACCGAAAATTAAAAACGGAAGCACAATTCTTACTCAAAAGCCAGAGTAAAATTATTTTTCGTTTTTCTTTAGAAAATGATTTTACTGCTTTTATTTTTTCATTATTAATTTGTATTATTATACCTAGATAATTAATATAAAACGTGATATAATTACAAAATTAATTGCAAAAGAAATTGACGCGCATATTGTCTGCAAGATAGCTATAGCGCATTTGGGTATAGTACGTTATTATTTATAAATTAATGTTTAAATTTAATACATTTAAATACTTAATCTTCAAGAAAACGATTATTTTAGAATAAAATACAGTGCTAATATTGTAAGTTAAATACCATGATAAAAAATAATTTGGAAATAAATAAACAATAAAGTAATATTGCTGCTTACATAATTAGTTGCATAATTATAACTATCATCTGTTATAGTTTACATAAATAAACACATTTATACATAAACTTGATACTCGGATTCATTTTGCTGCATCACTCGATGAGCACGATGCATGATTTTGAAAAGGATATTTCGTGACAAGGAATAATAACTGTACACCTCATACTGTAAACACTGGTATATTGATTTCTACGAGTATAAACCAAATATGCAATAATACAATAATTATAATATTAATATAATTATAATAATACAAGAAATAGCGATCCGCTCTGTTCTTCGCTCCTGAGCTTTTCAAAATGCCAAAAATATGATTTCAAGTGCAATGGCGCGTAAGCGCCGTATTCCTTGATTTATCAAAGCCTTCCGTTTACATCTTCGACTATTTTTACTTCTTCTTTTGTCTGCGCGATCGCGAGCCCCTGCAAGCAGGACGTGGAAAAAAGGCCGGTTACGCAAGAGAACCAAGTCGCAATTCTCGCGATAACGATAGTCTTTTTTTCAAGTTCGCCGCCACGGCCCCTCGTTGTGGTAATCGCCACGGAGGCGAATGATAAGACATTATAACGCATAGAGGATGTACAATACAATGCATTGGTGTGTACCGCGTACATGGAGAACATTACGATGTAAATTATTGGACAAAGGGTTTCTCGCTCAGTGTAACGAAATAATCGCCAAGCAAAAAGCACACAGGTTTAGCATATTCCGCACCGTTGGAAATCTGTGTAATAATTCACGCATACACAACTACTACATTGTATAAAAATTCTGTAGTAAAATTCTCGTACAAAATCTAGTACAAAATGCATTTTAATAGCTCGATTACTTTACACATTTCCAAAAGTGCAGCTGTTTAATCAGAAGATTTACCAACAATTACCCTTATCTTTTTCTTCCAAAAAAGCACTTTATTTAAGTCGAGAGTATTTTTCTTAATTGTACAAATGCTTAGTCGTTACAATGCAAATAGCACACATGAACTCGTAGATGAATAAGTCGAACCGCAGTACTACATTAAATGCCTGCACGAAAAATCAAAGTGCCCAATCATTTACGCCGTTCACGCATACAGATTTAGTCGTGCACTCGTCATCAGCATAGCATCGCAGCCTGATGAGTGAACGCAATTTATTACATAGGTAGTTCGCGTCGCAGATAATTTGTACGTTTCGGGGAAGACTAGTGGGCGATCGGTCGCGCTTATCAAAGGATCGCGCGCGAGAGCTTGGTATATTCGCTTGGCATTTGGCACTTTCGATGAGAGAAGACAAATTACCTGAAGCAACGCGCGCCGACGACCTGTCCTCTCGCGAGAGTTCCTTTCTGATCGATTGATCAAACACAATGCAGAAATTCATCAAGTGCATCGAGAATCGGGCTCGAGAATCCTCCGACGCGTACAGCTTAACGTGCGGCTATTGTCGTTAATGCTTATAGTCTGTTGTACCTTAAGTTGCTTTAATTTACTTTACAAAACTCGTTGCTCGAAAGGACGGATATGCGTTTCGGGCTGTAGAAGAATAAAATGTGTACATGTCTCTTTTTTCTTCCCTACTCTCTCTCTCTCTCTCTCTCTCTCATTCTCGTTAATATCTATATACGTACGACCAGTACGTAATGATCGTCGCAAAAGCTACATGGACCATCCAGCGTATCGATTGTTTCCATTACATCATCAAGCCTTACATTCACTTTACAATGCACAGTGTCTCGCAATCATAAAAAATGAAAAAAAAAAAAAAAGAAAAAAAACATTGCTGAAGCTATATAATCGCCTCGTAATGCACATACGCACACACGTGTATCATACGTGAGGGATGGCGATTTTGTCGTAAATTTTTGTTTGATCAAGCCACGGGGCTGAGCATCTTCCTTGCTTGCTCCCTGTGGCCCTTCCCGTTATCAAAAGTTGAAAAAAGTTCGCTCGAACGCGCTCGCGCTCGCTTGTGCTCTTCTCGCCTATCTACTTTCCTCTCTTTCTCTCATTTTGAAGCACTTCTTTTCATTCGTCAATATGTATCCATTGTACATAGGCGCGAACGCGACTTCTTCCTCCTTCGATCTACGCATGCCTGTATGTATGTAAATTTGCATTTTGTGTCTGTATAATGGTGTGTATAATGTGTGCAATGTGCGCCTGTGCGCCGCGGTTACAAAATTAACGACGACAAATTCATCGGCCTCTCTCCCACTTTCTCCCTCTCTCCGTTGATAAATAGAAGAAACAGACAGAAAGGAAAAAATGAGGAAACAGAGTTGTCGTTCATCGTCGCTTCGTTCTGGACGCACACATCAAACAAGACGCGCATGTACAGTGTGTGAAGGTGTGTGTGTGTGCGCATGTGCGTGTGTGTGGATGTGTGTGTGTGTGTGTGTGTAATGTACGTTTACAAACACGTGGAAGCCAACGACATCAGCAGCAGTAGTAGTAGCCAGCAGCAGCAGCAACACAGAACGTACATCCGAAGGCCCAGCCTCGCGTCTAGTCCTAGTCCTCGTTGACCTCGATGGGGATGCTCGTGGTGAATGTCGGCGTCTCCAGCTCCTCGTGCTTCTTCATCTTCATGCTCTGCGAACAGAAAGGACAAATAGATTGGTTCATTGGTTAACTCGCGTGTTGCGCTTGGCCAATCGCTGAGTATTTATACCGCACGACCGTGTATATATATATATATAGACGAGCAGGTCGAGTCGCGCTAATTCGCGGTTACTCATGGGATGCGCGTCCGTTTAATTAGTCGTCGAGTGGACGGCTAAGTGAATTAGTGAACCAATTCGGGTCGAATTTTTGCTGCGGCTCTATCGACAGGCGCGCTTCGAGCTGAATTGCACGTACATATACAGAGGAGTGTACAAGGTGGAGGGAAAGCAAGAGGTTGCTTAAGCTTCTTGTACGAGGTGAGCGCTGCATTTTGTATACTAATTTAAGGACGTGGGATTTATTATGTTTGTCAGTTGAAATCTTGCTTTTACTATATATATATATATATATATACAGGTCGCCAGAAGCTAATGGGAATTAAGCTCGTAGCCATTGTCAAGTGTTTTAGAGACGCGCGTATAGTTTTTTTTCTTCTTTTAATTCAGTTGTGAAATATCGACGAGGTGAACGAACGGTTTAATGAGTGTTTCGAGGAAATTCAAATTTCGACCGGGAGATATCGAGAATTATAATAATTTTGTGCATTTAATAATGCATGAGATGATACGAGGGGTTTTTGTTACGCGAAGAAAGTCGAGTGGAAAATTAAGCCGATGGCCAAGGCACGATACGAGTTCCTTGCATGTATTATTATATACTCGTATGTGCAAAGGCAGAAAAATGATTTGAGGCAAGTAAGAAAGTTACGTAGTGCAGGAAATAAATATTTCATTTTATATTACACTTTTAATATTATTATTTTGCTGTATAAAGTTTCGCATTATCTTGAGTCTATCCAATAGCTTTAGCTGATTAACTCTTAAAACATTTTAGTCCGCGTCTACTCCATTAAATCTCCCGCAGGTACTTTGACTTTACGTTTCTACTCAATTGGCTTTGTGAATAGCGACCATTTATAACAATCTGCTATGGACTTGTCTGCTTTAACTGCATAGCGTAACTCGAACCAGTTCACTTAATTTCAAGTTACTTTCTCGTAAATTAATTTGCCTTCTGTCTCAAAAGTCGCCAGTCTTTAGTATTCGCAAATTAATAAATGGCAATCGTTTTATCTCGCCAAGCATTAAATACTGGTATTCAAAGTTCTTCGCAACCTTTGTGGCAATTTTTCTCAAACCATTGGGATTTTGAATAATTTCTTTTGTAAACTTTACGTTAAAAAGTTAGAGGCTCATACTTGGTATTTTCACGACGGTCACGAGTATTATACAATCCGTGAGGTCGCACGAATTTCAATTAGCCACATCTACTTTAACTTTTTGTTATTTTGGATAAAGATGCGATTCTTAAAAGAAAAAGGTCATGCAAGATCCCAATGGCATTCGCGCACCACCAAGCAGCGACGATAGAGCAAAAAAAAAAAGGGGTACAATATAAGTGTAAGACGGACCTGCTGGAGCTTGTAGTGGTTGATGATGTCCTGATCGGCGGGACAGCTCTGTAGGAAGGCGTCGAGCCTGTACATGTGGTGCATGTACCGCCAGAGATGCACCATACTCTCGGGTATCTCGAAGTCGGCGAAGTACTTGCCGGCTACGCGGATGTGCTGGAGCCGGGGCATTAGCTCGCAGTCGAAGCAGCACATAGTGTCGCCCGTTAGGAAGCGCGTGCGCTTGCGACCCAGGTGCTCGTCTATCTTGCGCAGGTGGGCCATCAGGGACGACGTCTTCGGGTCCTTGTCCTTGTCCTTTGCGTTAAGCAGTAGCAGCTTCAGTTTCTGCGGGAGGGATGGAAGCAAAAAAAACACTTGTACGATATTACAGAGTTTCTATAGCCGCGTGTGTAAGGAGAGATGTGTACGATTGATTTGTATCCGCAACGTAAAATATTGTGCAATTCTGTGCAATCGATTGATTTCAAGCTTATAATAATTGTAAATTCGAAACGAATAGATTGAGACAAAATGAGATAACGAGCATTTTCATGAATCTTTGCGCAACCCTATATATAAGTGAAACTGCATTTGCTCCTTTGTTATTAAATTATTTCCAGAGTTGATTGTGGTAAACTAGCAATCAATGCGTATACACGACTAAATGGCAAAGAATTAATCATCTGCAGTAGTAAATGCGTTATACACTTGACTTTCATAAAGTTTTGATTACGGCAAATAAATGGGAGAAAATGCAATGAAATTCACTGCAGTTTTAATGCGATCGATAAACTCTTAATTATATAAAATGATAGAAAGTAGCGGTTCAAGGTAATTCAATTAATCTTCATTTTTCTATACATCTATGTATAAATACAAACTAATGCTGAGATTTGCAATTAAAAATTTCCTTGCATTCGATGATTCAGTATTAAATTAAGGATTAATATGAAAACCATTCGAGTTGGAAAAAACCAGCTATGAACTTGAAATAAAGTAAGCTAAAAACCTTATCATTTACAAACTAGTCTTAGTGGAATGATATGCCTCGTTGCGATCATGAGTCATGGATTTGCAATACTTTCCAGGACTCTAACTCAATATCAAAAAGAAATTATATTGATGCTCGATAGTTTATAGCGTGAAAGACGATTTACTATTGCAGTATTACTTTTATTGCTCGGAGACAGTAAACGATAAGAGTGTTAAATGTTAAGTAAGAATAAAAAATACAATCTTTACATTCCCGCACTTTTCCAATCGACAGATAACATTATTTTACAATAAAAACAATTGCAAATAAAAAAAAACTATTTAAAAAAAAAAACGATGAAAAAGAAAGGCTAAACTTACACTGAAGAGGTTCTCAACGAGAGTGGCAACGTCCTTATCCTGAACGAATAGATTGTGTCCACCGGGTATATTCTTCATGATGTGTCGCTCGATCTTCTCGTTCTCGAGAATAGCGTCGCCGTTATCTATGAGAATCGGCGGCGGCGTCGCCTGGAAGTTTGTGCGAAAGTCCGGGGGCGGCTTCTGCATGTCGACGGTCGTCACTTTGAGGGAGATCGTCTTGAGCTCGGCGAGCAGATAGAGATCCATGAAGTACTCCTGGCAGAAGAGGCAGGCGCCTTTCCTGCGACCGTCGATCGTCGAGGCCTGAAATCCCAAAGATATACCATGTTATTTAAGTGCTAAAATACGTCAGTGAGGTAAGAAACGTTATTGATATGTATATGCATTTAATTTGATAAACGTAGTGCATCGATAGAATGGCCTAAATAATGTGTTCACAGGTATTTCAAATTGACGTTTATAAGCCGCTACGAATCTTTTGCCAATCGCAGCATCGTTTGTGACTCATTTTCTCTTCTCCGGCGACCATATAGCGTCGCTAGAGCTATAAATACCTCGAGTTTTATCGTTACGTCATCGTTGCGGCATTTTTCAATCCTGGTATCATAACCCTTCCAAATGATTATTGTAGCGTGTACACTACAGGTTGGAGGTATACGAAATTCTCCTCTCAATCAACAAGAACACGCAAGATTTATGCAGTAATTATGTGGATTTCGCGAATATATATACGATAACCTGTTCGCAAAAGAGTTGTACGCACGTACACATTATTTTAATATTTAAAAATCAAGCCTGTGCATAGAATAATTGGTCATAGGCGAGGGAAATCCTGAATACGTGAATCAGTAACTACAATATCTTTTAATGCTATTTCAGCCAATAAAAAAAAGCAATTGATACCAGTATTTTTAATCACCTGTATAAGTGGTACAAGTATAAGTACATACTGGTGGATATTATTATTACAGAGGAATTGAATGTTATCAATCACTAGCGTGTACAAATGTACAACTAAAATCCGAGGTGGGAATGAAGAAGGTTAATTTTCGACAATAAAAATAGATTCTCGAATCGATATATAAGTTTACTGAAATTAAACCGATACCGCGCAATCGGGATAATTTTCTAGCCTCCAGAACGCGCGAAAGATATAATCGCGATAGATTAAAAGGTATCGTGTACACTTATCTAAAAACAAGAAATAAAGATAAGACATCGGCGCAGTTATCCAAAATAAGAATAAAGTGCAATACGAATATACGGTATCAAATTATTATTACGCGATTGACACAACACTCGGTAACCCGATACTGTTCACAGACTAAGAGTCTTTTGGATAATAAAGCGATTCAATTTGCATTATTCAAATTTTAAACCTGCTAAATGACTTGTATAAATACTCCATTAATATAAACGACGATAACTTGAAAAATCGTTGATGGCCACTTTAAAGATTTTACAAAAGCCCGAATATACGCATCTCGATAAACGAATTACCATATTATATGACACTTCGATTCCGCGCAACATATAAGCAATCGCCCAAGACAACATTCAAAAATTCCTCCTAGAACAGACACATCCTGGACAGACCCGCTAATTTTTCCGAGCGACACACACCCACAAATCAAGAATATCTCGCTTGGTCGCGCTCCGTTTTTCATCGGCTCACCGGATCTCTCATCTCGCGCGCGGCCATAAACACTCGCCGCAAACGCTTTCTCCCGCAAAGAGACTCGGCCTGTAGCGCTGTGCTCATCACCGTCCCCGTCGATATACACCAGCTCTCTCGCACTTCATTTTCTCCTCGCCTATATATACATAGCGTTTAGACCGATCCTTACGCATGTAATTGCAATTCGTCTACACTGCCATTCAACCTACTTCTCTCTCTCTCTCTCACTTAGTCGAGGATCTCTGCCAAATATACGAGCAGTTTCGCGCCGCTCGGTGAAAAGCAAATTGCTGCGCGCGCAGACACTCGCGGCGGATGATAAATGGCACTCGCTCGCCGCGTTCTTGCACACCGTTATTGTTCGTGTACACGTGCAAATGGTGATTTATAGGCAGACGAAAGCCGCAGTGCGTTTTGTATGTATATAGGCACGCGAGCGACATGGATTATATGCATATATGCATCTGGATAATGCACTAGTTTTAGCGCGCTCGGGATAAACTTGTTTTGTATCCACGGGTGATGCGTTTTAAATCGCACGCGCTTTGATGCCGTTTCTATTTAACCCTTTGGAGACGTGCTGTGTTAATGGGCTTAATACCGTTCAGCGCAATTACAATTATTACGCCGAGGATGTGGGCCAGTAAAGCGGGTGATTTCGTTCAAGGGTGCATCATAGACGAATGCTGTATACATATAGAAAAAATAATTATTTGAGTGGTTTGCGTCGGTAATTGAATAATTATTTTTTATGGCGATTATTATATATATATATAGATCTTTTAATTGACGATGCACAAGTTTTGCGGAAAATGTAGTATGAGAAAAGTTGAACAATTTCCGTGCAGATGTAAGACCGTTACGCAATTGTAGAATAAGAAGCCATCGATAAGGCGCGCGTCCAAGCAAGAAATCGTCATAAGCAAATAAAAGCACTGGCCTTCGTTGCAAAGACTGTTTTTTTTTCTCCTTCGCGCTCCGGCATCGTGAATAAACAAAATTCAAATATACATGGATGATCGATCGTTTTTACAATATAAACCTGTTTTCAAACCATGCAACTTTTTCCTTCCTTATCTATATCCTATATAATCCAAACTTAATAACAATTACGCATATAAAATTATCCTGGAGGTAGGTATATATAATGGGTAATTGAAACAAAACAAACAAGGATCTGTCCCCCAAGTCGGTATAATCCAATTTTCACTTTCGGATCGGCCACTCCGTGACTCTATATACGAACATTCCGTGCTGAGCTGAACGATTTCTCTCTCTTTCTCTCCCACATGATACACGTGCATTATGCGTCATGCGCGCGCTTTATTGAATTTGCAGCATTCTCTCTCTCTCTCTATCTCTCGCACACACGTTTTTTTTTTCGTACGTCAAGTTTGCCGGAACCGTGGCGCGCGCACACACACACACTCGCATACGGCAGTCCTCCATTGAAACTCGGAGGCTAACGTATTTAAGTGACGCATATAGGCTCTCTCTCTCTCGCGAGCGCGCGTGTGTGTGTATGTGCGTGTATACAATTCCTCCAAGGAGAGTTTTCTCAGTCATCTGACCGAGTCGATTGCGCAATACGCGAGAAAGTCAAGGCTCGCGTGCGCGCGCCTATGTGCAGCAGCGATTTTACGATCGCGAGCTGTTTCACGTCGAGCTCTGCTATTCGCATATATGTAGGTAGGAGATTGACGGGTCACGGCGATTGTGTGTTTATACTGGAACAGGGATTTTCTCGATTGATCGACAGACAGAGAGAGAGAGAGAGAGAGAGAAAGAACGGCCTTATTGCGCGCGCGACTTTTGATGCGGCGAACGAAAGAGAAATAAACGGACGTTTCATGCGCGGATTATGGGGTTGGCGTAGACTTACAGCGATGAGCTGGTAAACGAGCTCTCCTTTTTTTTTATGTAGGTATAAGCGCTCCGCGGTATTTTTAATGTGTGGCTGGCGTGAGCGAAGGTTGCGAGGCTCGACATTATATACCGGATATACAATGTGGACGAAATAAGTATTACGCGGCCGTGCTCGAGGATATTTTAAGCATATGTACAGCTGTGAGATTCAAGCAAATATGTCGGTTTTTAAGGTCGTCATACGCATGTAACACTCGAGTCTTTCAAGCATCAAAGATGGAAACGTGAATGCGCTCCTCGGATAAACTTGATTTTAAAAGAGCAATTTTGATTGTTCGTCGCGAGACTTAAGTTCACGCAATGTAGGATAATATATAAGACAGAAATAAGCGCGTTGCGCAAGCTCGAAAAGTTATTTTTGATACACAAAAAATGTACATCAGCCGCGCGGCAACGTAAATGGACGCGATAAAAATGAACTCGAGATAGGCTTATACAAAGCATCGGTATGGCTTTAAACTTTCTCTAAACTAACTTATACACGATGTATTATATACTATACACATTTGTAGCAAAGTACATATCAATTGGATTTTATTGTCGTTTCGTGCGGTATTTTACCATCGCAGCAGAGATTACAAATATCGTCAACGCGGCTTGTTTGTGTAAAAATGTGTGTTCAAGGAGAAATTCTCGCGCTATTTATCTGCAAATTATTGGGAATCTGATAAAACGCGCGCGCGGGGCGAAATGTGCGCTGCGTGATTCTTTTTTTTATTTCAGAACAGATTTATGACATTCCCGACGTGGCGGCTATCTGGTGAACACGCTTTCTTTCGCTGCGCGAGCGAGTTTATAAGGCTCCGTGTCTTTAATACACTGTATACGGGAAAGTTGGATTTTTCAAAGGGAAATTTACGATACGTTTATATCGCAAAATGATTCTACGAATGATACACTTTTTGATCGTTTATACAAGATAAAGAACCGTCTTTCGAAATGCTTGTTTATTATGTTTCAATCGTTATTATACATTCCGATCTCGTTTATATACGCCGTGGCTTTTGTTTTCCAAGGATGTAACGAATGCGTCCGTTACCGCGTGCTTTCCGAAACCTCGAAACTCAAAATCAAAAAGTGCGAACGAATGTCGCGGCCAAGGCAGCGGATAGAATTTCGACCGGCGCGGTTTGTCCGCAGAAGCAAGGATATGCCCGTAAGAGCTTTGCGAGCGTGCACAAGCGCGCTCGATAATCGATAATTTTGAGCAGCTAGAGAGAGAGAGAGAGAGAGAGTTAGGAGACGATGAGCACCGCGTGGGTGCAGTATTGGATTACGAAGGTGCGCGCACTTTTTCTCCGTTATATACCCGCCTGTATACACACGCTCTGCACAGCACCATCCACAGTATACGAAGTAGTCTCGAGCTCGCACGTGCCCCTTGATGTGCGATATATACATACATACATGTATAACACGAGCGTAGCGAATGCCGCTGCTGGACAACGTAAGTGCAGCACCGTGCGTGTGTTGCAATGTAAAGCGCTGCTGTACACAACGGCAGCGGTACAATACTTTCAAGGTGCGCGCAAGGATATATATATTTTGTGGCTGCACAAGAATGTACACGTTGCGTTGTTGTTTGTGTGCGCGTATATATATATACTGCAGTCGTATATCAAATTTTTGTGTGTTGGTTTTAGCGCGCCGCTAAAAATCTGACCGTTTTACGGCACGGTGCACCGTGCCATTATATAGCGTGCCAAGGGAGAAGGGTTTTGCACGCGCTTGTTGACAGACTCTCTGTACAGTATGTATGTGGGTGTATGTGTGTGTGTGTGTGTGTGAATGAGGTAGTCGGAGGTGTGGCACGCGAGTCGATGTACAGCACCGAGGCGGCTCGTGAATTCCGAAATCTCGCAATTTTAAGAATATCAGCTGCCGAGTGTGATTTATTACGAAGTCGGCCTGCGGAGTTAAGGGTTGTTTATGAGGTTTGCGATGGGAATATATATACGCGTTTATATAACATGTCGGTGGTAATTGATTTTTATTGTGTAGCTCTGATGTAGAGTGTCGGTTATTTTCTGTTAGTTGCGGATATAACGATTTAGATGGTCCGACCCTGTAAATTGTGCACATCGCGATGGATGTAACTGTAGAGTTTTAAAGATACATATAGCTGCTGTGCATTATTAGTCAAATAGAGTAAGACAGTTCAACGTGTGCCAGCAGTAGAATTTTTCTTCGCAATATCCCATTTATCAGGGACGAAAGATCAGCGGTATATACACAGCTGGAAAATCGACTCGTCGACTCGGTCTCTCGCAAAGACTCGGCGCGCTGCAGCTCGTGACTCTAATTAGAAATTATATGCGGCGAATATATAAAGTCTCCGGTAAAGAGATGGCGTGTGCCGCAGCCGCCGTATAGTCCTTACCGTCGCGTGATGCAACAGCGACACGACTGCGGGAGCCTCGCGAGTTCAACACAAATCTCCATGTAAATTTAATGTGACTTCTGTGTGTAACGCTTCGTTTCCGCGTGGGAATATAAATGTGAAAGAAAGAAAAAAAAAACAGAATCGCGCGGAAAATCAAATAGTAGTCGAAGCTGCAGACGCGCAAAAAACACGGACGACGAATTGTGACAAAATAAAAACAGAAGCAACTCTCGTTGATTGGTTTACGAAACGACCGCAAGAAGCGGATAATTTTTATTTAAAGCACGTTTTTGCGAGACGCGGTACACGCGAGGCAGATATGAAAACCGAGGTTCTGTTTTCTTTTTGCGCCGACCCACGTTTTATAAGATTAAGAATCCATGAGTTTTGTTGAGAAAAAAAAATTATGATTAATCGAGGGGATATCGAGGCGAGAGGACTATTTTAAGAACGTGACACAATTGCTATACAGATTAAATTTATTATTATTGTCTTTTAAAGCTTTTCAGCATCAAGGGGAGTCGAGATCAATTGTTAAAAAGTCGCGGTTATAATTGTATCAAATAAAATTTCACAACCATAATGTTCGACGTAAAAATATAACAGACACTTATCGCACCTTCTATCCTTCACATTTATACGACCTATAAATCGACTATTCCCGTTAATTCCCGTTAAAACACATTTCTCTGTCTATCTATATATATATCTCTCTTGCCCAATTATCCGTACATAAATCTATCAATTAAACTGCCATTACAAACTTCGTTTTACTTGTCGCGAGCATCAGCTGTACACGAGCGAGCAGTGATCCACACATACACATCAGACATACACGTAATCTATACACCCCCATAATTTTCCCTTTCATTCAGTCGTTTCTTTCGTCATATCGAGATCTGCAGAAAGAGAAAGAGAGAGAGAGAGAGAGTGAGTGAGTGAGTCAAGCGTCGCGGCGATCCCACACACACATGCACACGCGCTGAGCACGAGAGAGGCGGAATTCCGGGGCGCGCTTGCGCCGCAAAAGGTAACGCGCCGCCGGCTTGTTAAATACACGCGAGCGATAATCCGACTCACGTGCTACCGAACGTGCCACCGCTGAATCTGCAGAGAAAAGCTTTGCGCGGCATGTTTTTTTTTTTCGGTATTGAATTTCGGTGGATGGTTTTTTGTTTTGCTCTGCGTGCATCGATAAAAGTTGCTGGATCGCTTGATTGGACGAATGATGTGGCCTCGATGCTGCCGACCTATGCGTGGTTGATTCATGTGCTGTACGTATTTGGATTTAATTATTGTCTGGGTTTTGTGCGTAGCTCGAGGCGCGGTAATAGCTGGCATTTTCTGCAAAGGAGAGCATAATGCCAGTGGCCTAATACGAAGAAATCAGTGGGTGCCGGCCATATTGGTATTATTATTATCCAAGACATCAACAAGAGCGGCTAGGTTTACTATAGTTGTAAACACGCATAGGTCACGCGTAGTATATAATAAATATGTATAACTTTTACACACTCTTGTATATAGATTAACATCGCAGATATAAATAATAACCGGGTATGGAAAGTATAATTCTTCAAAGGACATAATAAATCGCATTAGCAAGATATTTAGCATCTGTTTAAAGCTCTAATTGAAAGCACGGCAGTCGCGCGTGGATAGGATGGCACGTACGAAAATTATGCGCTGTCGGCCAAGAATTTGATTCATTAAAATGCTCGGCATTACTTTTCTCGCAGCCCCACGAGAGAGAGGGAGAGATAGAACTATGTACTTAGTACACACACACACATATATCGGACACATTTTTCAAGTAAACGAACGGTTATGTACCGTGAATGCATTTAATTACAGAGAGGAGAGCTATTGCTTGATATACGTGACGTCTAATGGGTTCAATTTGAGGGCCGAGATAAGATCGGCATCGTTGGTCACGACCTCGTTTTATTTTTTATTTTTTCCTCTCCCACACGCTCCTTATACATATACTCTCTCTCTCCCTCTCTTTTTCTCTCTTTTGTACTTATCTTTTTCTAGCTCCTTCTTTCCCAATCCTATATCGCAGCATTTTATACTCCATTCTCGCGCTGTCCGTCAATTGCTTACTTTCCTCCCGCTGCGTTTGTTAACTTTGTAAACTCTTTCTCGTACTCTTTTTTTCTGCTCTTGTCTTATACTTTAAATTGACGATTAAAGCTGCTCGTTACTAGTTAGTCAATTCTATTTACGGAGCATTCAATTCTTGTTTTTTTTTTTTTTTTAAAGTTATACGATGTATAACGAAAAGGTTGGTAAACGATTATATGAATCGAGAGTATTCGACTATATAAGCTATCAATTTGAATGTTTGCTTTTTTATGTGTATAGGTATAATAACGAAACTGTTGAGTTGTTAAAAAAAACAGCTATACAAGCTAGCGCACTCGCGCGCACACCTTACCATAAAAATTCCTAAAATATTTGAGATTTTTCGCTGTGCGAAAGCTTTTTGTGTAGTCGGGGCATAAAATAATTACAGAAAAGAAATAATAGTCTTGTTGCTTTACTCGGGGCGCAGTAAGAGAATTTCTTTCACAAAATCATATAGGTTAAAAAGTTTGTGTAATAGAATATATCGTATAATAGGTATTGTTTGGCGAGATTAGACTACCTATATTATTAGTCGTCTAAACTTTGATGTTTTTTTCTAAGCTTTATCATTAAGTACTTTTGTAGATTAAAGTAAAATTTTACAACGCCATGGTTAATTTTTCGTTCGACCCAACTGAAAGTAAATTCTCGATTACGCGCGAACTTTAAAGAAAATATTTGATAGTCGCAAACTATATCCAATTCCATGCCTTCTCTGACTCATAGCGCCTGCAGCTGCACTATACACAGCGTAAAATGGCGCGTCTTCGTCGCTGCACACACACACACACACACATCCTCGCACACACACTGACTGACACACATTGTCGATTGGCGAATCGGTTGAAGAATGCGAGAGAGAAAGAGAGAAAGAGAGAAAGAGAGAGAGAGAGAGAGAGAGAGAGCCAGCGTAGAGATATCTGCATATATATGCATAAGCGATCGGGCGGTCGTCTACAATGGCAGTCTGCGCGTTTCTGCACCATCTAAGGTGAACATGCACGGCGTCGACATCTTTCCCTATTGCGAAATTCCGCACTAAAATTTTCACGAACCAATATACATGTGTGTGTGTGTGTGTGTGTGTGTGTGTGTGTGAATGTATATAACCTCGTCTCCTCTCTCGCATTGCGCAT
>UELU01141661.1:0-13006 GCA_900490025.1 Megastigmus dorsalis
GTGTGAAGAGAGACGGCGAGAGCGGCCGCCGCCGGCGGCGAAGTGCTAGGCGGGCCTCCCCACTCCGTCCGCCTTGCCGCTATAGCTCTACGCTGATTGGCCCGCTTGACTGATTTTCAATCAACGATTACTCAGTAATTATTGGTCGCAACGAAAAATTTCTTAATGATTTTTTGCTTAGAATTTTGCGCTCTATCCGATTCCGTAGAGTGTGATATTCTGTTTATTAACAGCCTGTATAGAATATAAAAATAAAGTTTGGTAAAGATCGGTTCAGTAGTTTTGAAAAAATTCTTAAAAAATCTCGTAAAAACGTTGTTTTTAAAAAATCGCGTTAGCAGTGATTTTATGGAAAATTGTGAAAAAAAGTCACTTACATCTAGTCAGCAATGCTTGCGCCGTATAAAATTCCTTCTGTCGCTTCAAAATTATGATTTTCTTCCATCCTTTCATTTCTACGAAGAGTTCTTGCTTCTTTTGGTGACTCCAAGCTGTGACGATTAGCTGATTTTATGCGCTTGTCATCACGCATTCTACAAAACTGCAGCGCAGAGGGACCTATTTTGACTCCCATTGTTTCCATAATCTTTAGAACTGGATCAAAACCCTCATTAAAAATGCAGGTTGCAATTTTGCACGCAATTTCGACAATCTTCTGCCCACTGAATATATACTTGGGAGCCATTGACCACACACACTTGTTGAACGACTCATTATTATTTTGCGTATTGCAGCCAAGACATCGTTCGAGTAGATCGTTCTTAGTAAGATCTTCAAATATGGGTTTTAAAATCTCTTGCACGTCAGGAGCAAGGCGAGGAGGGTGTTTGTACTTGTAAAGAGTTTTAGTTCTCACAGCCTTCTGATATGAACACCAAGTGTCAGGTCCATTTGGACAATACGAGTGCTGGGGTTTAGCGTCCGTAGAAATTTTGTGATAAAACCCAGCCCATATTTCTTTACGCATGTCATCCACTGAATCCTTATTTCGTCGAACTGCCAAACCATAATTAGTTGATAATTCCTTCATTAAAGCAATTGTCAAATCTTGAGTTTTTTCTTTTTTAACTACAGGTTTTTTTGAGGGTTTTTTCTTCCCTTTCTTCACTATAACTTTCTTTTTTGCTGGACCTTTATTTTTCGCTTTACTCTTAGCCTTCGGCAGAGTTTTTTCCTCTTCTGATTTCTTTTCTTCTTCTGCTTTCTTCTGTTCTTCTGCTTTTTTTCTTTTCTTTTTCTTCTCGTTTCTTCTTTTCAGCCTTTCGTTTTTGTGTCAGTTGTTTTTTAGCTTCACTAGCTCTTTAAGAAACACGCTTTGCCACATGCAATACAAATTCAAGTTTTTTTACAGTAAAATCCTCGCCGTACGGAAAAACGTTTAAAAGTTTTGTGAATGCTTTAGTATCTCCGTCACCTATGTAGTCACCATACTTGACTCCAAATTTCTCAATCGATCGCATAAACATTTCAACAACACCTTCACATTCCATACCCCCGGCACTTCCGGAGTGATTAGCAGTACAGGTTGCTTGATGCACTTCATACCATGCCAAATATTCAATCGACATTTTATCTGCATCTTTTTTAGCTTCACATCCTTTACAGTAAGTTGATTTTACTGCAACGTCAGCAATTTTTCCCGAGTACTTGAATATCAAAAAAACAATTCCTACAAGAGAGGAAAAACCTCTTGTCTGCCAAGAACCGTCTCCAGAAACACTTAGTATATCTTCGGGTTTACCATGTTCAACGTTCTTTTTTTTTTTTGCATTCGCAGCTCTGAGCGTCACATGATTGAAAATTTTATTTACTGAATTTTTTATGTGATCAACAACGTCATAGTAAACCTTTGAATTCATGTGTCCTAATTCCATAAGACCACAAAATAAATTTACCCCTTGCAATCCAACTCCAATCAAGCGCATCATGAAGATCAACCGTCGATTTATTTCAAATCCATTTCCAATTTTTGGACAAGAATCAATGTACTTTTCACCACAAGAACACTTCACTTCGATCTTAAAACCAAGTCCTCTTTGACCCAATTTAGAGAAAGTAATTGCACCATCACAAACACTACACTTCACATACTGCGATAACGCTGTAAGTACGAGAAAGAAGTTTAAAATATCATACTGAGATGTTGGATCAGTATGAACGTCAAGAGTCGTGTCTGCCGTCTTTTTTAGTTTTTCGGCCGATGTACTGGTATCGCGTCTTTTATTACCGTCGTGTTGGTTTCCTTGACATTTCCACCTTTTAGGCCGTGAACCTGCCCTTCCCCAAGTAGTATGTTGGTACTTACTTGGTACGTCCATGACTTATAAACTTTACTTAAAAAGTAAAAATTGCGGAGCAAAAACTTTACGGAGCGGAGATGTGGCTTACTTCGGTTTCAAAACTCTACTGATGAAACAAGAGTATATTTCTCTCACTTGGTATACTTTGTATGTACATTTAAGACTTTAAGACAGCTGTGAATAAGCGGAAATGTGTAGCAAACAATAGGAGCTGATTGAGGAAGCGAACGTATCCTTAAATTTCGGGTCGAACATGTATAGTTGCGCTTAGGGGATTCTTTTCAACTAAAAATAGTTGTATATATGTATGAATAGAATGAATTATGATCTTTTTATACCTGAGAACGTGTAAAAATAAGAAATTTATGAAGGCAATAAAAGGGAGCACTGTGTACGACCGAATAATCTCAGGTATACGGCATCGAAGGTTACACGTCAAATAGTACGGCTGACCGCGCGCAGATAGCAACTTTGCATTCGTTGAAAAACCTACTTAAACTCTTCGGATCTTTATAAAAATTTAATACAATACTCTTAGATATGTATACTTTCGAAAAATCAAATAAAAAAAATCGATTTTTTGAAAATGAGAAAGTAGGTAGAACCCAACCCTTAAACAAAAATAACTATATATATATATTAAAAAGTTCCTCGCTTAACGGGGCGCGCGATAATCCGGGTGGTTGATGCGGTTGGGGCACTCTCTTCCCCTCTTCGCCCCGTTTAGCCCGCACTGGCTGCACCGGTGTCTTTTTGGCCTGGCATCCAAGTCCGCAGCTGGCGGTGGAATAGGCGGTAGCGGTTCTCCGTCGACCCTCACCTGCTCGCCCTTCGCCGCATCCAGTAGGGCCTGGAGCTCAGCCGCTTTTATCGCGCTCTCGCGCTGGAAAGCGGCAATCTGCTCCCTCGCGCGGAGCACCTCCTCTCTGGTCCACTGTCGCGCCTCTTCGTCGACCGCTAAGCGATTCGCCTCTTCCTCCGCTCTTCTCCAATCGGCCTCTTCGCGCACCGCCTTCCGCTCCTTGTAGCACTCCGATGCCGCCTCGCACATGGCAATGGCATCTCCCATTGCCACTGGCCAGTCGCCCGCGATTCCTTCGCCCTGCTCCCCATACTTCAGCAGGAATGCGTCCATCCGGGCTGTGGGGTCCTTCGCAGCGCGGACCGAAGGTCTCGCGCCACCTCCAAGTGAGCCTGCACCTCTCGCCATTCACTTTCCATGGCGGTCTCCGCCACTGCGTTTGCCGCCTCTGCGACGCCGCCCACAGCTCCTTCCTCCGGGCCTTCTTCCTCGTCCTCCGTCACGCTCAAGTCGGTGGTGTCCTCGCTGGTCTCTTCCATCCAGGTTTCCTGCAATAAGGCCATCGCCTCCTTTACAGCTCCTCGCCGAGCCCCGATCCACATCACCCGGCATAAGTCGGCCATTTCCGGTGGATCGTCATGGTCTGGCCGGAAAACGTGCGGCAACACCTTGTCCGCCATCCATCCTGCCAGGTCGTGCGCCTCGGCGAACTTCGCCTCCCATTCTGCTTGAGTCTTCCTCGTCTGTTAAGGAAAATAGATCACATTACTTCAGGTGCCCAAGTGGTTACTTGCCTACGCCAAATGCATATTAAACCGGATGCGAAACTCCACACGAACTTCCCCCTATTTCCAATGCTTCCCTTCTCCCATCGTTGCTACTTCTTAGACGATCGGGTATGGCGGGGGGACACGTTTACCATCGGCGTGACTCGCTTTCCAGACCCTTTTGGTCTTCCCCGAGGCCGTTTTTCGCCTACTTCGGAGTTTATTACAGGCGCTATGTTATCGCTTTTACCTTTCGGATCGCCGACTCGACCGCGCTTCGGTTTTAACCATACTATCATCGCTCGCGTCACAATAACCCGAGTTTTCCGCGGCCTACCTCGCGTAACACTATTATGTCCCGGCGCTTCAGTATTTGCTGGTCTCGCCAGAAGCTCGGAGTTCATGTTTTCCTCGCTGTCCTTCGAAGCATCTTCCTCAGCCTCACTCTCTGGATCTTCTGTTGAATGAAAGGGTTTTAAATCCACTACGTGCACATTCTCAATTTTCCTTCCGTTTTCATCGGTCAATTCGAAAACATTTGACCCCAATTTTGCCGTAATAACATATGGTCCCGTATACTTCGGGGCCAGCTTTGCTGCAATGCCTTACGCCGCAGAGGATAGTATGCGATTTCGCCTCCAGACTTTATCGCCGAGCTCGTACGTGACCTCTGGATGCTTGGAATTATAATATCCAGCCTGTCGTTCTTTAGCATTTGCCACTTTTCCTTTGGCATATTCGCATACCTCTGACATCTTTATCATGCGCTCATTCCATCTTCGCAAAGCTGCTGCTTCCTCTTCTTCCGCATTCGCACGTTCTACTTCACGCCGCAAAGTTCTAGGCGGAAGTGGGTGTCTCCCCATATTGAGAAAAGCCAGGCACAGTCCAGTTGATTCTTGTACGGCGGTGTTACAGGCGAACATTAATTCCGGAATATGCACATCCCACGTGTTATGCCTCTCCTCAATGAAGGTCATAATCATTGTCTTCACTGTGCGATTCACCCGCTCCACAGGATTGGCCTGCGCATGATATGGAGGAATCGTCGTGTGGGGTACTCCATGCTCATCTTAGAAACTATCCATGATTTTGTTTCTAAATTCCATACCATTGTCCGAATGAAATACTTCTGGCACGCCGAATCTGAGAAAAATCCTTTCGTTTAACTCTCGTTTAATCGTGCGACTATCCGCCTTACGAATCGGAATACACTCTATCCACCAGGTAAATTGATCCAGAAACACCAGCAGATACTCGCAGTCACGCGCCGTTCGCGGAAAAGGATATTACACCCATCAGGTCCGCAGCCACAATTTCCCACGGATGCGGAATCGCTCTTTGCTCCATCAAACCAGCAGGGGCCAACTGCTGCACTTTGCACTGCTGGCATATTGCGCAGTCGTGTACATATTGAGCGACATCTTTGTAGATTGAAGGCCAATAATAATATAGGGCCACTCGTTCATACGTTTTGGTACGTCCCAAATGACCGGCGGTTGGTTCTTCGTGTGCTTCATGCAACACCTGTTGACGTTTTTCCCTAGATAATACCAACTTCCAGGCGTCTTGGTCTTCAATAAGATCCTCAATGGCTGGATCCGACTTATACCGATACAGCTGCTCTCCCACTATTTTCCAGTATGGGAACTCAGTAGGGTTGTCCCGGACATTCGCGAACATGCGATTGTACCAGGGATGGTCTACCACTGCGATAGTCGACAACGTCGGCGCCTCTTGTCCCTCATCCTCGTACATGCGAAACAGCACATCTGGTACATAGTTGAGAGACCCTTTACGATGTTCAATCTCGTAATCGTAAGCCTCCAGTTCTAATGCCCAACGCACAAGGCGGCCAGTGGGGTTTCGCAGGTTACAGAGCCATTTCAGGCTGCTATGATCTGTGATCACTCTAAACTTATAACCTTCCACGTAAGATCGGAATTTGCGGACTGCTCAAATCACTGCCAAACACTCGCGCTTGGTTACGGAATAATTCCGTTCAGCTGACGTTATCGTGCGGCTCGCCAAACACAGAACTTTCTCTTGGCCATCAATCGTCTGCGTGAGCACCGCTCCCAAGCCTGTGTCACTGGCATCAGTCTGTATAACGAACTGATGTTCAAAGGAGGGCTGATGCAAAAGGAGCGCTGAGGCGACGAGCGCTTTAATTTGCTCGAACGCACCCTGCTGCTCTTCTCCTCAGTGAAACTTGCAGTTTTGCTTCGTAAGCTACGTAAGGGGCTCGGCTATCGTGGCGAAGTCATCCAAAAACTTCCGGTACCATGAAGCCATCCCAAGAAATCGCCATAACTGCTTCATTGTCTTAGGCGCTGGATAATCCAGCATCGGAGCGATCTTATCCGGATCCGGTCTAATGCCGTCTCGATTCACGAGAACCCCCAAGAATTTCACTTCACTGCGGCAAAAATCGCTCTTCTTTCGATTAATGGTCAGACCCAAGGATTTCCATATGCTTCTCAAAAGTTTCCGTAGCCACGATCGTATCGTCAAGAAACATTTAATGCATACGGATCAAGATCCGGTCCTACGATACTATCCGCCAATTGCCGGAATGTAGCCGGTCCGCCGATTACACCAAATGGTAGAGAATTAAACTCAAACAATCCCAAGCCTGGCACAGTAAATGCCGTCAGAGGCTTAGATTCCTTCTTCATAGGGATTTGGTGGTATGCGCTGCTTAAGTCAATGGTGGATATGTATCGGGCTCGCTCCAATTTGCGCAGTATCGCATCCATATATGGCAGCGGATAAGCACTAGCCTTGGGAACTGCATTGAGCTTCCGATTATCAACAGAAGCGATACTTCTCGTCCTTTCTGCGCACCATGACCACGGGACTGGACCACTCACTCGAGGATTCTAATGATCCCCTTTTCCAGCATCTGGCGCACCTGACTGTGCATTTCCTTTTCAATTTTGCGGGAAACGGAATAATACCGTTGTTTGATTGGTCGAGCCCCACCAACATCAATTTTGTGTTCAACATTCTTTGCGCGGCCTAATGGCGCATCCTCACTTGGCAGTACTCGACCCATCATTTCTTTCAACTGGGCTCGCTGTTGTTCACTGACGTCAGCGATACCGATCGATGCGACTCCCCACGCCTCCGTCATCAACATAGCTGAGAGTTCGAGAGAGATTGGATCGCTCGAGCCATCGACGATCAGTTGATTCTTATTCGGGTATAATATCGCGTTAAATGCTCGCTGAAAATCAGCGCCCAGAATACAATCAGCGTCCAATTCACGCAATATAATAACTTATACGTAATGTTTTCTTTATTCCGCTTACCTCAAATGGAAGTTCCACTTGGCCCAGTATGGGTGTTATTTGTCCATTTGCTAGTCGCGCTCCCTGGCCTGGGTAAGGCACGACACCTTTACCGCAACTGGAGGCAATCTGTAGACCAATGGAACCCATCGCTGTGCGTGTCGCACCCGAGTCGTGCAGTGCGCGAACGCGAAAGTCGCCTATACCGACTTGCAGCCACCACCGCTGATATCCGCCCGGTTGTGGTTCATTGCTTAATTCTTCTTGAACTCCAGCATCGCATGAAACCTCTGATGGTCCTTGCTCCTTAAACGAAGCGAGAGCCGGTTTGCTACTCAGCTGATCCGTTGTCGGTACGTCCGTGGTAGGGTTAAAGGTCCTAGAGGCCTCAGGGACTCTGGACATGTTGGTTTTATATAACCAGGCCAGCTGAAACCCCAGCAGAGAATGTTGGAAAGCAGCCTTTGGACCAGGTTGCTTATCCTTATTATGGTTGCTCTCCGATTCTTGCGGAGCTGAGGGAGTTCTTTGACTCTTGAACTTGAAATTTCTCCCTTTCTTCCAATTATTATTCCTGCGCTGCTGCGAGGAATATCCAATTTCTTCAGATTCTCACTCACCAGGCTACTAATTAATGTAGCCAAGTCTTTTGGAGATGTCGCTGTAAGGGCTGCCAAGCTAGGTTGTCCCGCCTGCAGTTTCTTTTCTACTGCCCGGTCAATCAGCGCTGCTATGTCGGCAGCATCGCTCTCCTTTATGGATGCGAGGCTCGGCTTGTTGCGTTTGCTCGCCGATTCCGGAGGTCTATATGCCGTTTCCGGGTAAACGTAGTCGTCCGGCGGAGGTGGATCCTTGTGATTACGTTCGGCTTCCACTAGATATTCTGCCTCTCTACCAAGCCTAATTAACGTATCGACGTCTGCCACTTGGCTTCTTGGCACGAGTCTCTGCAGTTCCGGAAACATGTTTTCATATAATAATTCTAACTGCTTCTCCTGGTCGCATGGCTTCTCGAACTTGTTCAATATCGTTAATAGATAGAACACATAGTCCCTTACGGACTCCACTCGACCCTGCGTACGCCGCTGAGCCTCGACCACCAACTTCTGTTGCAATCGCCGGTTTATGCCGTAACAGCGACGCGCTGCCTCGCAAAAATCGGCCCAAGTACTCCAATTCTTCCTGGTCTGCCGGCACCACAATAAGGCTCCCCCTTTCAACAACTCAGTCATGGCATTGAGGAGATCCTTATCTTCTATATGCGCAAGGGCACGACATTCTTCCACTCGCTGAATGAATTCCTCTATGCTGCTGCCGTTTTCACCGGAAAAGCTAACCCTCCATTGGCGAACTGTCTTACCGAGATCCATCCTCGCCGACCTCGATCTATTCATTTCCGACGAGAAACCAGTAGTTGTGCCTCTCGACGGATACCCCTCCCCCAAGATGAATGCTGCTCCTCTGAAGCACGCCATTCTCTCGGGTTGACTGACACCGCCGATCCTGGGGCTGTAAAACTCGGCGCATTCGGATTTAATCTCGGCCTTCCTCCTTCAGTTCCGCTGTCAAGTTGCGCTGCTTCGCCCTTCCCTACTGGACCATCTATATCTATATACTGGAGGTCGAACGTTTGTTGAAACGTCACCCCTTTACTGGTTTTTGGCCTTGTACCTCCATATGGAGGGGCGCTTTTTCGCACCGTAGACTCTCTACCATTCAGTCTCGTGCTGTTCACCAGTTGGGTCACTTGACGCTGCAGCTCCTTTATTTGGCGATCCGACTCTATTGCCATCCTCTGCGTTCTACTCAATTCCACAGCAACTGCTCGCGGTAACTGATACTGCCTTCCGTCGCCCATAGTTCCAATCACCAGTTCCGACTGCTGTACCCGTGTCTCCGCTGTAGAAAACACCGTGCGTGGAGTTTGCATACATTCATGGTTTCTTGCTCCATCAGCTGTTGAGTTGGTCACCGTAGTCGTTGTCGTGGTGACTGAAGTCATCATTGGACATGGTACCTCTACTGCCCCTGGCATACTGTCCCTTGCGACCAGCGCATATACACTGCTCGGTAGTGCTGTGCTTTCCGTCCTCGGAAACTGTTCTTGCTCTACAGCAGCCGTCATGATACTTCTATTCTCTTGTCCCGTATTCTGACATGCTGTTTAAAACATATCCACTCTGTGATCTTGCGCTGAACTTGATGCCAGTGGGGAAAAACTCGGTAAACTTGGTAAATTCGTATTGTCGTATATTTCTCCGGTGCCCCCGTGCATTATACAAAGTATTTCTCCACGTGCCCTGTCGCTGAACTTCACCGCCTCCACCAACTCTCCGAGCTTCTGTTCTCGACGAGCGCTCAACGCCCGCTCCTCTATGCCTATCTCCGTACACGCCACAAAATCCGCCGCCGTATATTCGCCGCGCAGTCGCCTGTAAAGCCTGTCTGCCTTAGCAAATTGCGTGCCCGTCGTCAACAATTCTAACTTACTCAATACATCATCGGTGCTTTCACCATCTAACTGCACTATCCACATTTGGATCTCCAACCCTACGGTTATATCGAACGTCGCCTCATCCCTGGATGCCATCTTGCTATTTTTGTTTTTAACGCGATAAAATTAATTTCGCTCGCGCTGGTGGCAAATTTCGATCTTATTATGCAAACACCAAAAAAAGAAATATTTATTTGCGTGAATCACGCGTAGTTTCTCTAACAAAATACACGACCGAGAACGAGAGTACCAAAAAAAAGTTTTAAAACACTCTAACCGCTTTCAGTTGCATTATCCTTATAACTTTATTTACTTCCTCAACGCACTCAACCATGCGATTTCGCCACTGAAAGGGTATATATCCTACTCGAATCGAAATTCGCCCCCTCAGAAAAAAAAACGTCCGCCAATTTTTGTGCGATCCATATAACGCAGTAATCGAATCGGCATTCACGCAATTTAAAATTCGTATTTGGAGCTATCTACTCCGATTATATAATTAAAATCACTAAACAATTATAAAATTAAAATTTTTCGTTCAATTTTTAAAATTTTTCCGATTGTCATCGAATTATTCTGATGACCTAAAAAAACAAACTACAAAAGCAAACCACAACAAAAAAAACTCTAATCGGCAGACATGCCTCACAATCTCGCTTGGTGCTGCGAACGCAATATTAATCAACCATTTACACGCCTACTCCAATCTATGCGTAAGTCAACGTACGTTAGACGCTTTACACTTTAACTTTGAACTATACTCGTTCAAGTCATCTGTGTCCACCTACACAACTCTAAAAAAAAAAATTTTGTCACTTTTCCGTTTCCACAAAATTAATCAATAAGAATAAAATAAAAAAAAATTATATTCTTATTTTCAAAACGAAACAACAAAAAAAATTTATTTTATTCCCTTCAAAAAAATTATTAATAACATTTTCGAATTATTATTACTATTAATGATTATTGTTAATCATTTATTTTACCGCAACAACAATTGTTATATTATTTAAAATCGGAAAGGTACACATTATCTTAAACGTCTAAACCTCGTTTGCGAGAGACGCCGCTACTCGTTGCGATTATCGCCTTAATTTTCAAATCATAATTCGCGAGTCGGAAAAATATAATATTCTACGCTACATTATTTCTTATAAAGCGCTTATTGCGAAATACTCCGACTACACTGTCTTCGCGTTTGTTTACATGTTCATCCTCGCGCAACAGTCAGTAGCCGCGCGAGACGTAAACATTACCTCTCCAGGCACCGAAATTCTTTCTAATGTGTCTGAGTGCGATAGACGATCGAAATATAATATTTCGACGCGCACTCACTAAGGCGTTAATTTAAATTTTTTAATTTCACTCGCGACACTTCTTATATATACTATCTCCCCAACGTTCAACCTGTGGGTTGTTTTGTTAAGGGCGCCAATTATGTCACGGGGAATTTATCTCCGCACATAATGAGATTTACCGAATCTCATTTACGCATCATAATATGCGATCAATCGCCTGTGCTGCAGCTAATCTGCGGGCCAAGCACATCGAAGCTAGCATGAGATTATGGTTTACGTTGGGGCCGAGTGTTGCTCCGAAATACTCGCCCGTCGGCCGCTCTGCCTCTCACCGATTTCCTGGAAATCGCGAGCACAACACACGAACAAATACGGGCGGGAAACAAGCAACACAACGCAATCAGGATAAAATAGATATATTCTAAAATACTGGCTTCACACTAGACTTCGCTCCTGCGAAGTCGCATTCGGTGCTCGCGGAGAGAGAAAAGGGCGCAAGATTGAGAGAGAGAGAGATGTCAAGAGCTAGCACTTACATTACATTGCTCAGCCATGTTCGAGAGCGCGGGAACGGCGCCTCGTCTGCCCTGTCGTGGACGGTCGCTCCTCCCGCTGCTAGTTGCACCACGTGCAGGGCGCTCGTATGGTGCTGGGCACAGTCTGCACCAGCACGCACACACTCACTCTCTCACTGCAAACACACACACAATTCGGACACCTTTCTCTCTTTCGCGCTGATTCGCGTCCGGCGTGTCTCGATAGTCGAGCGTCTCTAATCATCCGCGGCGCTCGCACGGCGCGCGGGGTGGGCCAGTGCTCTCTCTCTCTGTCTCCCTCTCTCTCTCTCTCTCTCTCTCTCTCTCTCTCTCTCTCTCTCTCTCTCTCTCTTACCTACACATACGACCTCGCCCCCCTTCTCTCCTCTCCTGTATCATATTAATACTAATACATTTATACACCTTCTGGAGAGAGAGACTCGTAACGGAGGAATGGCCCGTTACAATTGATATTTTCATCAGGTAAAGTTTGTTTTGTATTTATTTTGCGATAATATCCGTAGATTTACTGTCAATATGATTCAGTATTGACAACAAGTCTGCAATACATTGCTATGAGATTCTTTTAAGTAGAGCATTATAATGGATAATAATATTATTTATTTTGAGTTTGGTTCAAGTTTTATAGAAAGTTTACAAATGCATTATCAACATTATGTTCAGTATTTATACATAAAATATTTATTATAACATTTGAAATCGTTATTTTAGCAAGTTATTTGATTAAATATTTTTATACAGTAAATTATTATCGTTAAAAATATACCTGTATTCATTAAAATTATTACTTATGTCGACTGTGCTCTACTGTAAACTGACAAAGATCTTTCCATCGGTCTTACAGTCTAATCAATATTCATGGGCAATCAGATTGCCCTTGTTTACACTCACCCCCGAAGAATTTGAAATAAACTTATATTTAACCCTGAAATAAACTTTTGTTAGTAAAGGACAATGAATGATAATGGGTTATATTTTAGTTTACCTTATGTTAGAGGATTGTCTGAAAGGATTAGAACGGTGTTTAGAAAACGGAATATTCAAGTTTTCTTTAGAAATGATAATAATTTGGGTAGGTTATTTAGTAATTGTAAAGACAAGGATGATAAATGTTTAAAATCAGGAGTAGTTTATAAAATTAATTGTAGAGATTGTAATGGATGTTATATTGGACAAACGGGTAGATATTTGAAAATGTAACGTCGTGCGCTCCTTTAGGAAAATTTTAAAACTTGATCACATGGTAAATAAGTTACCATGCGCGCTTTTGATTAGATCACTAATCAATATCGATTTAAACTCACCCATGGTAAAACAGGTCACTTCTCTAGCATAAGAAAAAATGAGTCAATACCAATGACTGGTCATAATATACAGATATACAGTTGAGTTCATATAAGCAATACATATATATATACTTCGATAATTTTACAATACTTTATAAGTTTCATATGGGTAGATGTTGCGTATTTCTAAAAAAACAAATGGGTGGAAG
>UELU01141664.1:0-10686 GCA_900490025.1 Megastigmus dorsalis
TTTCTGGAGGTTTTAGACCTCTAGCTCAACGGGATTCCCTGTGAAAATTTTGTATTTTCAAAAAAAAAACTGAAAAATTTCATGTTTTTTTCCCTAAAATTTCAAAAATGAGGGTCAAAAAAGTTTTTTTTCGGAATTTTCTCGCCGGATTCTGAAAGTTCATTAAAAAATCTATCGGAAAACATGGTTTGCATGATCATTTCTGACCAATATGATTCTTCTATACAGTGTTGAAAGTGGGCATGAGCAAACGTGCACATTTGACGTTAATGGGTTAATTGTTTGCGCTGGATTTAGCTAGTACTCTTTTTTTTCTCACGGGTTACACCTGTGACACTTCAACAATCAGAACCTAAAAGGGTGAAGCTACACGGAGCCTCAACTTGGTACACTCTCACTGGATAAACAACGTTTGATGAGAAATTTACTAAGGTTTCGTACAAATCTTTGTGTTGGTTTAGAAGGAAAATTTTCTCTCCATTGGAAATCTGAGAGTCATGGCTAGTGTCGACAAATAGTTGTCTGTATCTATCAGAATAGCTAGATGTTTCGAAAACTTCAAGAAGACAGAACAAGCTAAAATGACGGAAGGAGCTTGTAAAGCTAGAATAGAAATGCTACAGGGTCAGTGGTCTCAATTCGACGCAGATCATTGGGTGCTCTACGAAGATGACGAGGCAGATTCTTCAGATAATTATTTCAGAAACGATATCTATAACAGAGGAATCTTATCTTAACAATTTGGGTTGGTTTAGGGATCATCTTACGAACGTGACTATAGAAAGGTCTACAGTCACAGGAGAGATAAACGTGGGACCAACAGATTCATTGAATCTTCGAGACAAACTACCTGTCATAACACTTCCCACATTTAGTGGCGAAATTCACGAATGGGTCAGATTCAGAGACATTTTTACGAAAATGATCGTTCGCAAAGCCCACCTGGCACCAATCTACAAAATGCACTACTTGAACCAAGCTCTGAGCGGAGAGGCCGCTAAATTACTAGAAGAGATCCCTGCATCGGGCGACAATTTCGCAGACTCTTGGAAATTAATCAAAGATCATTATGACAATACTAGATTGTTAATCACAAAACTACTTTCGAAACTCATGTCGATCCCTCCCATGAGCCTTCCAGAAGCTCAAGAAATCAGTCGAATATTGACCACCACGAAAAATATAGTAAAAGCTTTAAAAGCAGCAGGTAGTCCGGTGTATTTTTTACGGTTTTACGGTATTCCTTACCACAAGTCGTTTATCGCCACTTTTACAGAGTAAGTGGGAAGAAATCATATCTCGGTCAGATGAGCCCCAAACACCTCCAAAGTTTGAGGCACTAATCAAAGTTTTAGAAAGCGAAAGATTATCATTTATTCAATTGGAAAGTGCAAAAGAAAGTCAATGTTCGAGTAGCTTCCTTTTAAAAGACGCTGAGTCGGAGCGTAATAACAACAAAGACAATTTCAAATCGAAATCAGCTCATCTTGCACAAAACGTCAAAAGTACTTCTTCATGTAGTCTTTGTAAAAACCAACATTTCATCATCAATTGTGATACTTTTTTGGCAAAATCGCCGTACGAGAGGAAACAATGCTCGATTAAGAAGCAGTTGTGTTTCAATTGTTTAGGGAAGCATAATGCGCATGATTGTAGAAATAACAGGCGATGTAAACAATGTTCGGGCAAACATCACACGCTACTACACTTCGACAACAACAGAAAGTTAGATGATCAACCTATCAAGGATCCAGACCGGTTAGATGTAACTAAGTCTTCAAGTGCTCATCATTTATCGCTCAAACCCTCGAACGTTGAACCTGCACTTAATGGAGTAAATACACGCAACTGCGATTCAGTTTTACTTACTACAGCTTGGATTCACGTTCAATCGGAAGATGGCTTTAAACATCTAAGTCGAGCTCTCATTGACCAAGGCGCGCAATCATCGTTTATTTCGGTACGATTGTGCCAGCTGTTGAAACTCAAAAGGAAATCAGTTAGAGTCTCGATAACTGACGTTGGAGATGATAAGAACATCTATGTAAAAGCACAGTAGAATTCAACGTACAACCACATTTCGAATCCAACTTTTCTTCTGAAGTAACGGCGTATGTGATGCCGAAAATCACTACGTAGAAACCATTCACGACGTCATCAACGAACTGGCAACACCTCAAAGGCATCGCTCTAGCTGACCCTAACTTTGGAGGATCAGATCGAATCGACGTTTTATTAGGCGTACAAGTACACGCGCAAATCGTTGAGGAAGGCATCAGGAAAGGCGACTGTACGGCGCCGATAGCAATAAAAACATCATTGGGATGGATTGTGTCCGGATCAACACCAGCTGGGTCCCAGAAACGTCACGTATTAACAGTCAATCACTCAGCCATAGACGTTGAGCTGAACACACTGCTTCGAAATTTTTGGGAAGTTGAAGAAACACCACGCAAGAAGTATCTCACAGCAGACGAACAAGAATGCGAAGATTACTATAAGCAAACAGTTACTCGAACTAGAACAGGAAACTATGAAGTGCGGTTACCCAAAAAGTCAAATATACCGGATAGTTGGGGCAATTCGTACGAATTAGGTGTTCATAGGTTACCCTGCACAGAAAGAAAGTTCGCAAAGACTCCGAAGTTCAAAAGGGCGTATGCCGATTGTATGCACAATTACATCGTAAATGGGCACATGAAGCTTATTTCAAATCAGCTTATAGATCGAGATCGATGTTATTTCTCGCCTCATCATGGCATATTCAAAGACAGTAGTACGACTACTCAATTTCGTGTAGTATACAATGCTTCAAATCTCACAAACATAGGATCGTCAGTGAATAGTTGTCTTTACACCGGGCCAAATCTTTTACCCGAAATTATTGTCATTCTCACTAGATGGTGAATTTATAGAATAGTCTTCGTAGCAGACGTCGAAAAAATGTTTAGGCAAATTTGGGTACATGAGAAAGATCAGAATCTTCAAGCAATCGTGTGGAGAGACGAAGCTGATCGGGAAATGCGAACATATTTTCTGACTACGGTAACGTTTGGGTTTGCACCATCCCCCTATCTAGCTAATCGCACAATCAAACAACTAAGTTATGATGAAGAAGCAAACTACCCAATAGCAGCTGAAGTATTAAGGAACGAGATCTACATGGACGATGTATTATCTGGCGGACACAATACACAAGAAGCCCAAGAGAAACAGAAACACGTTATCAAGATGATGAGCAGCGGTGGGTTCGGGTTCAAATTGAGAAAGTGGATGTCCAATGAAGAAACCTTGATTAACTGGCTTCCACAGGAGCTGCGAGCCACGGTTGCTAACCTTAAAATTGGTTCAGGGTTTTCGGTACTAGGGATAGCCTGGGATCCCAACCAGGATTGCTTCTACTTCAATATCATGCTCGAATCGTTAGATGGTCCGGTTACAAAGAGATCAGTTTTAGCTAGGATAGCGAAATTATATGACCCCTTAGGATGGATAGCACCAGTGATTGTTTCATTGAAAATTTTCATGCAGTCATTGTGGATGTTGACGAGAGAATGGGACTCAATACTGCCTGATGACTATGTAACGCAGTGGAAAAACCTATATTCGTCCTTACAGCCAATAGCTAGCATACGTATTAATCGCTGGATAGGTATATATTCTTCAATCCAACGGTATGAACTTCATAGTTTTGCAGACGCATCAAAACTAACTTCCGCAGCTGTTACATATCTAAGGGTATTAGGAGAAAAATCACAAGTATTTCTTCTGGGAGCGAAAACTAAAGTAGCCCCAACTAAAACTCTATCCATACCTCGACTCGAGTTGTGCGCGGCGCATCTAGCAACAAAATTGACTAAACACTTCATAGATACACTACAACTATCAGCATCCGTTCATTTGTGGTCAGACTCGAGAGACGTGTTATACTGGCTAAGGGAAATTCCATCCAAGTGGTCGACGTTTATAGCAAACAGATGCTCAGACATCACTACGACCATACCAGATGCATATTGGCATCACATAAATTCGTCAGATAATCCAGCGGATATTGCCTCTCGCGGTTGTTCAGCCAGCGAACTCAACTGTAACCCTCTATGGTGGAATGGTCCTAGACGTTTATCGGAAAATACTCTCGATTGGTCGCGAATTCATGATATAGAATCGCGAAATAGCAAAGCTTATGAGTCAAAATACTCAGAAACACAATCAGTGTCGATATTGCTGGAGCAAACATGTCAAAAACAACATGAAAATTGGGATTTACTGGACAAATTCTCATCGTTGCATAAGCTAACACGCATTATAGCTTATATATTAAGATTCATCAATCGTGCGGTAAAAAGTTTTTCCTTCAAAAACAGAATTTCACCGCTCTTGCAACAGTCGTTTGATCCCTCCTCGACACTCTTGACAGGTACAGAAATGAGGAATGCTGAGTTCATCTGGTGTAAATTATCTCAGACGGCTTGTTACGCAAGTCAAGTGGGAATTCTTCAACGGGGGAGGAGCTAGGTAAATCTGATTAGTTAAAAAGTCTAAACCCAATGCTCAGAGATGGATTGCTCTGGGTGGGCGGTAGTCTAAAATACGCGCTACTCAGCGAAGACGAGAAATTCCCAATTATACTCCCTGCAAATCATCGATACACCGACTTGGTAATTGCACAAGCACATCAGCTGACGTTGCATGGAGGGACACTGCTGACCTTAACGCACATCAGAAGAAAGTATTGGATCACCAAGGCAAAACTAAAAGTTAAAGCTTTCATTCGCAACTGTGTGACATGCAAAAGATTTCAGGCGTCACGAGAATGCCAAATGATGGGGAATCTACCAGCTAAGAGAATTCAACCTGCTTTAAATCTTTCAAGGGTTATTTGATGGTATTCGTTTGCTTGAGCACCAAAGCAGTTCATCTCGAAGCAGTCTCGTCATATGACTCCGAAGCATTTCTCGCTGCATTTAAAAGGTTCGTCGCCAGAAGAGGCCCTTGTGTCAGTTTACGGAGTGATCAAGGGACAAATTTTGTTGGCGCAGATGTCGAATTAAGGAGAATGTATAAAAAGGGTTCGGATCATTCTCACGCAATCCAATCAGCTCTGAGTAAAGTCGGCACCACGTGGTCCTTCAATACCCCAAGGGCTCCTCACTTTGGAGGAATATGGGAAGCAGCCGTTAAATCGGTCAAACGTCATTTAAAACGTGTGGTCGGAGATACAATTCTCACTTTTGAAGAATTCTCCACTATTCTCTGTCAAATTGAAGCTTGCCTCAATTCACGGCCAATTATTCCATTAACAGATGATGCCGCAGAACTGTTTGTTTTAACTCCTACTCATTTTCAAATTGGCGAATCATCACTATTAATTACAGAGCCAGACATCAGCGACGAAAAGGTTGGCCCACTGCAGAGACGTAGGAGAACCACTCAACTAGTCCAGAGGTTTTGGCACCATTGGTCTCACGAGTACTTGCACCAACTGCAACGAAGATCCAAATGGAAAGACCAACAGCCATCAATTAAAATCGGAGACGTGGTGCTCATACGCCATGAAACAACATCACCAACCCGCTGGCCCCTAGGTAGAGTGGTGCAAGTCTTCCCTGGGAAAGACAACTTAATCCGTGTGGTTACGGTGAGGACAGCAACTACTACTCTACGTCGTCCCATCGTCAAGTTGGTCAAACTTCTGGACAGCTTGTCAGCAGAAGAGTGAACATAAGAAGCAGCAAAATTTGCACATCGTTTTATTGTTAGTTCATAATCTTGCTATTATTTTACCTTTATATTTCTTCGTCATACTGAGCGTTATGTTTCGACGATTGTTACGCGTTAATTTCAATCACTGTCGATTGTGCCATCGCTTGATTGTATGTAAGAGCGAAGTAGCAAAAAATAAGTTAAAACGAAAATTCGAGTCGTTTCTCGTAAGATTTAGTACTATAGTTTTGAAGTGGCTTGTAATTTTTATTCCTTGTAACATCAATACTCTTTATGATCAATTTATATTGGCGTGTCTAATTACTATTTAATTCTTAATTCGGAGAGCAACCTGCGAGCCTCGAGTATTTAATTTTGTGTTAGATTCAATCTATGTATTTGAGCTCGACGCTTTACGGTTGTCTCTTTTCTGGTCGTTTTACTCTGTTAAAACGAGGTGGGCGGAATGTTATGTATCCATCGAGTCCATGAGCGTCTGGAACATTCCCGAATTCACACACACACACACACTCACACATGCTCGATTTTAGTTTTGGCCAATCAGCGCTCAACACGTCTCTCGCGAGGACTTTCTCACCGGCGAGTCGATCCCGCGTCAGTCAGTTCTCCGCGGATCGCCCAGCGCTTTACACATAAACACTCATACTCTCACACACACCGATTAAGCTCCCACCTCGGTGACCATTGCAACTAATAAAGAATAGTATCTACTCAGAGACTTCTCACTTTTCTCAAACCTCCAAATCCATATCCCTGCAAGAAACATTAATGATTTCACCCCCTCGAAGGGGGTTATGAGTGGATTTTATGAGTGGATTTTCAACCTCATTGATAGATAAAGCATAATTTTTGTTTTTTAAGTTCGATTATATAGAAATATTTCAATAAGAATGGTTTTCCTATTTATTGATACTTTATTAGGTTATTCCATAATTAGGGGTCATTTTTGAAAATTTTCAAACAAATAAGTGATGTGTCTTCTGATTTTTGATGCCGATCAATTTGAGATTTGCTAAACCATTTTGTTTTTTTCCAACATCGCTATCCATTTTGCAAAAGAAAAACACGCGAAAACAGCTTTATTGTGGTCACTTTTTTTCTGCAAAAATCTCTTGTGAAGGTGTTATGGAGGAATACATTTTTATAAAAATTGAGATACGTAATACGCTTATACATGATTTTCTAGGTGCCATCAGAAAGTTTTGTTCAAAATTAAAAATCAGATATAAAACAGTGGAATTTGTTAATCTGGCAAGCCTCGCGTCGTCTTGATGAATAAGATTGCGTTAACTACGATGGTAATGTAGTGATTTTTTCGACTTTGAGCTAGCACATCCTCTTAAAACTTATTTCAATTCTTAATTAATTGTCGATCCTAAAATCGAGAGACATTACTTAACTGTATGTACAGTGAAAAAATCTATTTTTGTTAACATTATTAATAATATATTTTAGTTAGTCTACCACTAAGAGAATATAAGAAAATAGACGATAGAATTTCAAATCCGTTTTTATTAAAAACTTTATGAATTAAAGGATGGACTTATCTGATAAAACTTTATTTTTAAATTTTCTTATTCTTAGATATAATTTAAATGATAAACTTGGGTTTCTAAAATAGAATAACAGATATGATTGTGTGTAACATATATTTAAAAAAAAAAATATAGTAAAGTATATATTTTAAGGGGATGCCGGAATCGCCTGTTTTATCGACATTAGGTTTTTCAAACTTTTTTGTTTAACAAATTAACCATTTCACTTGAAACGTTTAGAGATGATAGAATGATCATAAATAGAACGCGCTCAACCCAGAAATTTCCGAAAACTAAAATAATATAGAAGCTAGAGAAGAAAATACCAAATTTTTACTGATTTCAATTCAATCCAAGAGATGGCATGATTCTGACTTTGCAATTATATTTCAAATTAGAAATATTATATTTACACAATTTATTGGTAATTTCAGGGCTGAGCGCGCTTCAATTATGATCATTCTATCATCTCCTAAAATTTCAAGTCAATTAGCTAATTTGTTAAAGAGAAAAGTTTGAAAAACCTTGTGGGTATTTCGATGTAGTAAGGGCGGAAAATTTAAATTTTTAGTGACTCCGACGTCCTCTTAAGAATAGTTGAACATATTTGGGACGGCCTATATATAGTTCAGATTATCAACAGACATATACACACATAATTTATCAATAGTGTCTGTTTCCACCGCAATTATATCATTGTTTACGTCGGCAATCTTTTTTATGTTTGTACATATGCTTGAGAAATTTTCTGCCACTATAACTTTTTTGCAAACAGTATATTCTTTTTTGTTCAAACTATCCACGATAAACTGGACAATTTGAATCACATTTTTTACCTGTCGTCAAAGCGAAAGAATTGTTCGATCTTGCACAAATTTTGCTACATGATTTGAATACGCATTTATCTTTAACCATTTTTTCATATGCTGTTGTATGGCTTTCTGATAAATGGAGCTCTTCAATTAATCGATTGATAGCTGATACTGGTTTTCCAAAGTACCTATTTTTTCCAATTTTCCGTGACCTTTGAGTACTTCTATTTTCGAGATAATAAACGAAATCATTGACGGGCGAAAACTCTTTAGTAGCTACATGTTTTTCTAAGACAAATAAACTTTCTTTCATCATTACGTACCTACATATTTGATTTATAACGCCTTTTGCTGCATGAATAGTTCGTATTATTCTGCCATTGCTAGATTCAAAAGTATATCCTGAATGAGCCCATAACGGTATATAAATGTAGGAGCTGATGTACATTATAACTCATCTTTAGAGTAGTAGTACTCAGTTTGGGCAATTAATTCTTTAAGAAGTCTATCAGCTCTTTGTAGCTCGGAAATACTTATAGAATTTTTCATTAATATATGAATACCTTCGACTAAATACGACCAATGATCTGCATAATTTTCCAATCGTCGAATTCCTCTTAAAATAGGTAGACTATAGTAGAGAAGCCAGTTCTCCCACTCCCTAGCTTTCCAAAATTTTCTATCATTTATCGAACGTGATAAACCAGCGATTTGAATCGGTACTTTTAATCTTTTTATTTGTTCGTCAATTTCAAGTATTTCTTTACTTGAAATAGTATACGGCATACCTGAATAATTGAAGAAGTACTCTGAGAATTTTTTTGCCACCCCTAAAGCCACACAATGCATTGAATCAGGTACAAAGCCTTGGATAATATCAAAGCCATTTAAATTTAATAAAGGCGTTGCTTCTTTCATACCATAGACAGGCCTTGCTGCATGTATGGCTTCTTGGATATGCATAACGGTACCTTCCTCCGTTCTTTTTTCTGGAACATCATCTAATAAAGGATACTTCATAGCATTCCCTTTTTTATGGAATACTAACTCACTTCGATGCAAGCACCAACTGCATCCGTAGTATCCATTAAAAAGAGTGATACCTTGCATTGCTGCGCGTGCTACTGAATCCACGCAACAGCATAAAGCATACACTTTTATTTTTTTTTCTTCATTATTTATTTGACATGTTATTCTATCTTCCGTAAACTCATTCATGTTATTTACAAACGGCGATAAAAATAGATTCATATTCGGTTTGTCCATACCAAACCATAATGCGTATGTAATAGGCGATTGATTTCTCACATTTACAGGAATTTAATTTAAATTAAGCTGCATTGGCCATACGGAAAACTTCGAACTTTTAAAAACAGGTGAGCCGTCACTATTAAAACTAGCGGTTACATAACTATACTTATGATCATTTGGTAATGATGCTACAAATTTCTTATATAATAATCCATCAAGTATATCTTCTATCATTTCATTAATCCCGTCTTGCTCTTGCAAAATAATACTAGTGTAATATTCAGAATTTTTTTTAAGTAAATGTGTTATTTCACTGCGTACATCTAATGTGAGGAAAAATTCTCGGTAAGTTAGATCCTCCAAAAATACATTATTCTCGCAGATTTTACAAAGAATACTTTGCGCTTTATGATCATATTGCCCGACGTACATTTTACAGGTGGGGCAGACCGCATGATATTGTATTCCTTCATTAGGGTAAAATAGTTTGTCAATTAGATATCGTGTATCCGGTATAAAAGATACATCGACAAAAGCATTAATCATTTTACATAAATCTGCTATTGCCGAATTTGGAAGAGAATAGTGTCTGCTAAATTTCATGATGGCTAATATTATTTCAATTTTATTAACAACAAATTTTGCATTAATGGTTTCATTAGAATCTTCTACTTGAAGCATTTTTAATAAAGATTTTAAAGAGTGCGGAAAATCTGCTTCTTCACCCCCATCATCTGCTTCATTATAATCGTCATCATCAACAGTACTATCGTAGATATCATCTTCATAATTATTGCTATACACAGATTCCTGTTACTAACAACAAGTGATTTTAATATTCATTTTAACTATTACTTCACATTAGGTATATATTTAAAAAAAATTGAAATATGAGTCATAAATTATAACCTTTTAAACATGTTTTAGCAATATTTTTAGTGTTAAATTTTATGGAAATATCCCGTGTAAAAATTAAAAATATTAGGATATTATCCTGTAAAATGTCAATATTATTTTACGAAATACTTTTTCCGTATTAAACATCAATATCAATAATATAACGCAATCGAATTTGGGTTTTAAATTTATACATAGAAAAAGGTATGAAAGAAAAGAAAAAGGCATATAATTTTTACACTTTCTACTGAAAATTAATCTTACATTGTATTTCGCGCCTCCTCCTCAAGATCAAACGTAGTCCCCCCACTCCATGCCAGCATTGCCACACCTTTAAAGAAAGGAAAACGACCCGCACGCCGCGCTCCCGGCGCGCTACGATCTTCATTCCTTTTCTTTGTGCCGGAAGAGTCACACGCATAACCGCAACTGGGAATAAAAATCCGACGAAAAAATGGGAAAAAAGC
>UELU01141669.1:6992-43463 GCA_900490025.1 Megastigmus dorsalis
CCTCGTCGGGGAATTACGGAGACTCGCGCGCGAGCTGCGCGCGCCCGCGATTCTATGAATGAAACTGATTCACCTTCTCTTCCTCGCTCTCCTCACTCTCTCCCGTTAATGCCTAGTAAATGCCCTCAGCGGTAGTAAATCAGTTGCGAATCGGCCGGTAGCTAATTAGTGGGACCTTGCGCATTCTCCCTCTCTCTTCTTCTCTCTCTCTCTCTCTCTCTCGCTCGCTCGCGCGCAAGCTTGTTTTCTTTTACTTTACAGAAAGTCGCGCGCGCTCGTTCCGACTTTTTTTCTTATACTGGGGTGTTTTCATCAGAACTTTGGAATTTTTGATTCAAGGGTTTTTGTCCTCAAATGGGCACGGTTTGGGTGCCATAAGCTTATGATATTTATTTTTTTAGGATTCATTTTTAAGATCTGCAAGAAGGTTTTATTTCATTCATGTTGATTGTTGAAACAGTTAATGCAGACTTTAATAGCAGTTTCAAAAGATCTTCTAAAAAGACTGATAATGACTTTAGTATTATGATTATGTCTACATTGATGTTACTTATTTATTTAGAGTCAGATTAACTTCTTCGTTACTAGCAACCATTGCGTAGAAAGCAGATAGGTAAATTTAAAAAAATTTCTTCACATAAGAACTGTATCCAGCAGTAATTGATTACCTTAACAATATGTCAAAATGATGCCATTTATTTCGAATACATCTCAACAACAAGTCTACTCGATTATCTATTTTATTTAAGCTTTCGTCAGGTACATCGTTCGTGGTCCAAATGTAATGCGGGCTTTGTGACATTTGGATGTCGAGGACTAGGCGCTCGGCTATTCATCAACTGCGTTACGCAAGTTCACGCGTCCGTAGTCGGTCATTTTTCATCGACTATTAATCTATAACTGCTACCGGATGACAGCTCGAAATATTTCGGACACTCGCGCACATACGAAGCTCGGATGGTAGACATCCAGGGGTATATTGATTTTTATCACGGTCAGACCGAAAGTTCTTCCAAAGAGAATAGACTTATAGAAAATGAAAAATTAGATTTAGTTCGGATTTGATTTGCTATTCCATTTATCATGCGTTTGATCGAACTGATTCCTTTCGGGTGTACAAGCGTTACGCTGCTGTATATATTTAAATTTTTATAGCATCGGGATTCGATTATCATTAATTGAATAAATGTGGTAGCTGTGATTGTATTTGATAACATATTTCTGTAATAATTAAATAATAATGGGAGTCTTACGGAGACTTTTTAATGATTGAAAGCATCTGAATAGATAAGACAAGAATCGAATTGTATATGCATACATTTTAGATCATCGATGCTTTCGTATAATCAAAAGGAATAAAAGAATTTAAAAATAAAGAATTTTCGGTGAAAAACGAAGTAATAAGTATGTTATTCACTTTATACGGTATAAGATATCGCATTCAGCTTAGTCAGAACGAGTCATCATCCCCTCGAAAAAGAAGAAAAAAGAGAATTCGCAGGAATTATTCAATTGCAATGTTGAGGACAGATTTTGCGCAGGCACGCCAAAAGAGACCTTGAGAATTGCTGCACACCGGTCCGCGTATAAATAAAATAAATCAAGCCCTAATCGATCGAGAGAGACCCTGGAAGGACTGGGTAAAACAGATATCCCGTAACTTTCGATTCCCTTCGAACAAAAAGGAGAAGCCCAGTAGATTCCTTAACGTCGACCAGCGCACACTCGCACAAGCCCTTCTTCTCTCCCTTTCGAGCCCAACCCTCCGAGGTAAAAAAACACACACACACACACACCGCAGGAAAAGTACAAACGGACTAGAAGAGGACACACGAGGACGCAAAACGACCAGAAGCAAGGTACCGAAATAGAAAAAAAAACAGTAGAAGAAGTAGGGAGAGAGAGAGAAAGAGACGACGCAGAAGAGGAAGCAGATACTACACGTACACGCGCAAGAGAGGGATGAGAGGGAGAGAAGAAGAAGAAGAAGAAGAAGAAGAAGAAGAAGAGGAGAAGGTCTCTCGGAGTGGGCGTAAAAGGGAAGTAGGACGCCCCCGGTCTTTTTCGGCGACGCAAGGGAGCGAGAGAAAGAGAAGAGAAACGAGTGCCCATGCCGTATGTCACCGGGCTCAGAAGCTTCTTCCAGCGGGGCTCGACCGAGAAATTTTAACGATCGTCCTTTCCTTGTCGTCTCCCTTTCTCCCTCTCTCTCTCTCTCTCTCTCTCTCTGCCTCCGTCTCCGTCTCACCGTTCCTTTATATACCTACCTGGATTGACCGGATATGTTGGAGATATAGAAGGAGAGAGGAAAGAGAGGCGAATTCCGCCGACCGAAGGCTGCCCTTCGACGAATACGTCTCGATACAGATCTATACGTATACGAGTGGGCCGCAGTAGTAGTGCGCGGTGTGCGAGTAAGAGGGAGAGATTCGAAGAGGTCCGTCGCTCGACGAGTCAACGCGAAAGAAAGGGAAAGAGGTGAGGCGAACGAGGGACGCGGAAAGATGAGTACTCGACTGGACTGCCCTTACGGAAATCTACAGAGCTGCTATTATATATAGTTCCTGTGTGTACAGCTGAACGAGCGGGGCAGTAGTTGCTAATAAACGAGAGCAATGATTGGGTGCGCGAAACCAAGCGGCGTTAACGCTGCGATAAGATAGCGCGCCGACTGAATGACTGATAAGCAGTTGTAATGTTGAAATTCACAAGTGTTTGATTAATCCGATGGCAAATCTTGATGATTACATTGGTGTTCGGCAAGGATTTGCAGGTGATAGAAAATGGATTATAATTATTCACAGTAGTATAATTAAATGTGGAGATAAAAGACTAATTGCTAAACTGTGTGTTTTCTGATTGTTGAATGACGCTAATGACGAGGTTTTGATGGTTTTATTGTTACTCCTATTGACGATATAAAGACATACATAATAGATTTTTAATGAATGGCGAATTAATGCGTAATCAATTATTAAAATAAAATAACATGGCGCGTTAAGTAGTAATTATTATGTTGTTTCCAGCATCTTGTATAAACAATGTCAGCACATGCATACAATTTAATCATAATAGCAGTTAAAATATTTATAAAAATAAACTTTATCGCAATATAATATCAATAATATATAACGAAATTCATGATATCTCCAATGCGGCTGTAGCTATAGCTGATATGAATGAATATAATTAAAAATATTTGTCAAAAATGTTATCGTAACCGAGGAAGGCGAAGCATCCTTTTGATAATTTCGTTATTACGAATTGCGCTTTATCTAATTATGTAAACGTTACATTTATCACCTATTTTTAAGCGAATTATCAATGAGTAAATACGAATATCAAAGTTAATTTCAGTGAAGCATTGTTATTTATACAGCCCGATTTCCCTGTGTATATAATTAAATTTAAAACGTGTGTATAATTATATAAAGCAATATCCGCGTATCCTATGTACTGTAATTAATATAGCGCCAGTATTTATTAAAAACTTAACGAATGATTACCAATAATAACAATAATATATGATCAATATTTTGTTACAGCATTAAATTCAATCAATTGTTACTTCAATCAATTCAAATTCATCGAAAAACGTTCATATTCAGTATTAGACATAAAAAAAGTAAGAAAAACATATTTTTAGGTGATGGTATAAACATTGCCTTGATAGAATTTCATCTTAAAAATACTCATTTGAAAGCGAAACATGTGTCTTCTAACAGCATACTTGCTACGTATACGCGTATATAGCAAAAACAATCTAATAAAACGTAAGCAGAAAAAGAGATAGATCGTAAAGTCAATAAAAGTAAGGAAACGAGAGAGAGAGAGAGAGAGAGAGAGAGAGAGAGATGAAGACGGATTTAAGTTGCTTCTGCACGCGCTTCGATCGAAGCGCGCGACAGCGTCGCGCCACCGCCGCCACGATGGATGTCGGGGAAGCTTTGCTCGTACTACTTTTTTCGCGCGCGCGCGCCCGAACCGACGAACTGGTTTTTGGGATAAAATCAGCAGACGATCGAGAAAGAGAGAGACAGAGAGAGACTCCCTTGGTTGTCACTGCGCGCTCCGATTTTGCAAGGCAGAATGAACCTATATATATATATACACACACGTATATATATAACCGGCGAAACCGACGCGTCTCGTTCGCTCAAGTAGTAAAAGGTCGAACGAGTCTACCAGCTTCTTTCTTTCTTTATTAGACGAACGTATCTTGGATTTTTCTACTTACCGGAGCAGATGTAGTTTGATATACCTACACTTCGCACGCTGCGTATATCTATCTAATTATCTCAATCGTCCATCGAATATCAGCAATCGCAAAAAAAAACTATGTTCACTGATTCATTAGCATACTCGCGTACTTGTAGATATTTACGAGGTTATACTGAGTCTTTGCAATCTGATGGGAGTGAAAATTGATGAATTTGTTGGTGGAAGCATTTTCCCAAGTTTAGTTTGCAATTAAGTTTTTGATAAGGATGGATGCTGGGCGAATATTGGTTGTTTTCGTCATCTGATGAATTCCTCCAGTACTAAGCCGGCAACGTCCACTAGTCGACGATTCACTGTTTTACTGCAAAAACACTCCAATTTAACGATGAATACAAGTCTTGGGGGTATATGCACCGACTAAATACTGGTCACAACAATCACCCAACACTGGTCCAGTACTGGTCCAGAGTAGGAAAAATCCAACGAACCTCGTGTCACTTCGGTCGTATAATTACTCGAGCACGCACATCACAGAAGGATAAATACACAGCGGCGGCACATTATTTATGGGTAGAGAGAAATCAAAAATGGACGTCTCCCGCATTGACGATAAACACTGTCCGTCGCGCCGGCTCGCGATAACACACTGCTATCTCACTGATTGTGCGAATTTTTTCTCTCGCTCCTTCGCAGCGACATCCAAATAGCGAACGGATAACTCAAAAAGTTAACAAAACGAGAACGGGCCAGCGAGAGAGAGAGAGAGAGAGAGAGCGAGGTGAATGAAAGAGAGGTGGAGATACGGATGAAGAGTGAGAGAGAAAGAGATAGAAGGAGAGAGAGAGAGAGAGAGAGAGAGAGAGAGAGGTGGAGGATATAATGGAAAAAAAGGCAACGTGAAGCTGCTGTTCGCCTGTCAGCCGCGATGGTGAGCCGCGAGAAAGAGAAGAGAGAAGTCGAGGCTGCGCGACTCGGCGCGAACGAGTATAGTCGAGCACAGCAGCGGCAGTGGTGGTGCTCCTCTCTCTCTCTCTCACTCTCGCTCTTGCTCTATCTCTCTCACGAAGAGGAGAAGCATCGAAGCACACAAACTCGAGGACAGAGAGAACCAGAGAGTAAAAGAGTAAGAGAGAGAGAGAGAAAGAGAGATGTGTGTATTGTCGGGGGCGCGATTCTCTCTCGAGTAGGAGTAGTAGTAGCGACGAAGGCCGGTGGGGAGCACGATAGAGAGCGAGAGAGTGAGATAGAGAGAGAAAGAGAGAGAAATACGCACCGGAGGTAGACGACTTTCCGACGAGGCAGGGAGAAGAGGGCTGCTACTGCTGCTGCCGCTGCTGCTTCCACTGCCGCCTCGACGCAGGCACTGCACTGATTTAGCAAGGGGGTGGGGTTTCGGCTAGAACGAGCTACCGAGAGAGAGAGAGAGAGAGAGATAGAGAGAGACAGACACTGAGGGAGAGAGAGAGAGAGAGATGAAGATATCGCAGCTGAAGGAAAGTAAAGGGGGCAAGTAGGAAGAAGGGAAGAATAAGGGAGAGAGAGAGAGTATCCGGGGAATGGAGGGGCAGAGGCGTCGCGGCGCCCGGCGTCTGCGCGCTCGAGTCGATGCGTCTGACGCAGGCGCCACTATATATGCACGGCCTAGAGCATTTCCACGGATTCTGCCTAGTAGAGACGCGTCGGAGGGGAAGCTGTGTGCGGAGGAGGACACACACTCACAGATATATACATATATCGAGAGAGATAGAGAGAGAGATAACGGCTCGCGCGTGTATACGCGTAACAGAGAGCAGCGACCACCATTTTCGCGTTCGCACATGTTCGGGGGAGGGTACAGGGAGGGAGGGAATATTTTTTTACCCTCATGCGCCCGGCTTTGTTCGCGCAAACTCTTTCTCGCGAATTCTATAACCCGTGTCCTTATCAAACACTATTAGCGTGCGCGGACCGAGAAGAATTTGATGTATGGCCGCGTATATTCGACGTGCGTGGGAGTTCTGGGGATTTTGCTGCTCGCCGCGCCAGGTAGCGGAATTTTAATCGAAATTTTATATGCGGAGTGCAATCGCGGTCGCGATGTGCGATTGCCGGGAAAGTTGCGCACGAGAACGCGCCTTCAGAGTTACGAGACAAACTATAAATCTGCTATGGGTTTTATCACTCGTAAAGTATATTACCCGGAGATATACCAAGTTGTAAAGTATATAAGTTGGAAAATTAGCAATTTGTTTGAGAGGCAGGTTACTACTGGCAGGCGCGTTTTCAATGTGATTTGTTTTTCGCATTTCGTAACAGTAGTCTTTCGCTAATTTGGTCGTATATTAAATCAATTATCCGAGCACAAAGATGATTACATAGTATCGTTAGAATTTAAATATTGGCGTATAAAAAATACGTAATTATTTTTGCTTGTAAATACACATCAATCATAGCGACAACTCTAAAACTTAACATCCACATCTCCGTCCTATACTCAATCGTCACAAAACCAATTCTCTTCGGATACAATGCTGCACTCTCTCTACAAAATCAAGCCAAAAAAAGCATGCAAAATCCGAATATACATACACAGGGTAAATTACGCATCGTCGATTTTATCGTACGGGCCGAGAAGCCGCGCGCGCGGCAAAGACACAAAGCGAAAAGGCAAAAAGCCGCGAGGCACACACAGAGACACACACGAGCCGCATTATCTGCAATAATAGATAAAAGCGTCCGCGCGGAGGTCCTTTAACGAGTAAATAAATGATACGTGTAATGGCGCGGTGCACGGCCCAGCCGTCGTCGTGCCATCGGAAATGATATAATGTAATTCCTCGTGCGCACGCGATACGTCGCAGAGTATAGTAGTAGTACACCCGCGCTGCTGCTGGTGCTTCGGGCCTTGGACACGCGCCCACCGTATATACATGTATATGCAACCGCTGCAACAGCAGCACGTTAATCCGATCCGGACGAGACTGCACGCGCGCGCGGCTGCTCTTATTTCCCGAACGATTCTCCGCGAGCGAGTCTTCGTAGGTATATCGATGGACTGTGTGTAGATATCTGCAATTCTGCGAGACTTTGCTCTTGCTTTGGATTGTTTTTTTTTTTTATTTTTTACGGGAAGGTTGATGAGGGCTATGTTTTGCTGCTGGACGTTCGATGGAATTGCTGGAGATAGTCGAGATCGTCGATGCTGGGTTAGAGAACGTTGGAAGTTTTCGAGATGGAATTACCAAGTGACTTTGTTATGGTAATGGTAACAATTACGTTAAATCGGGTTTTACTAGATTAGTGGTTGGAGTTACACATCCTCTGGTTAAACAGATAAGTCAAATGATAACCTCAACAGAACGTTACTACTTGCAAAGCCTTTTACGGCTACTGGACCAGCAATGCTTGTAAGGTCGCAAGTCGAAACATATCAAACCTTATTTCAAACTTTCAACAGTTTCAACATCTCGAATCACCCAATTCCAAAAATAAAATCCCACATTACCTAAACATGCTAATTTTCAAACGTCTTTTACTCGAAATAAGAAAAGTCCTTCTAACTCTGTACACCTCAAGCTTTCCTTTTGTTCACTTTGGCCAAGTGATATAACAACCACTGTATAAATCTCGTGTCGTGTGCAAGAGAGCCAAAGATTGAAAGGATCTACCATCCCCCCCCCTCTCTCTCTCTCTCTCTCTTCACATTGTGCACGTGTCGAAATTTGACGAGAGCAGCGCTCGTGCGTCCGTGTCCGTGTGTGCGAGCGAATACAATCGGCTGCGGGTATAGGTATTATAGTGGAGAAGCGGAGAGGAGGAAAAGGGGAAGAGGGAGACACAGTAGCCCGTGCGCGCGAGTAGCGGACAGATATAGAAGGTAGGGTTATGTACGCGCGCCTTCTCTGTGTGTATGTGCGCGCGTGTGTGTGTGTGTGTGTGTGTGCAAGAGAGAGAGAGAGAGAGAGAGAGGGAGCGATGAGGCGCGGCTTCTCCGCTCGATACTCGGCGTGGCTTGGGGCCGAGCTGCGCGAGCGAGACGGAGAGCACGCGACCAATGAAATCGAGAGTCCCCGATAAAGCCGTCGGCCGATTGGTCGCGCTCGAGTTCCCACACTGATGCGAAAACCAGAGAGAGAGAGAGAGAGAAAGAGACAGACACACACGCAGTAGACCGCACATACACACGTGCACACGTAGACGCGTGGCGGTGTGCGCGAGGCTTCTTCCCTTTCTCTCTTCCTTCCGCTGCTGCTGCTGCTGCTGCTGTTGCTTCTGCACACACGCGAGAGAGACTCGCGCGCGGCTGTCTACTCTCTCCTGCACTGCTGCCGCTGCCGCTGCACTCATCCCCCGTTTTTTTCCTCCCTTTTTTTTCCACCTAGCTGTACGTCGCTCTGTACGTCGACGGTCGTACTCTCTTCTCTCCCCGTTCGCGTCTACTATTCGTCTTGCTCTTGTTTTGCCCCGACCCCCCTCCCAAACTCCTTTATCTATTACGCTCCCTATTTTTTACCTCCGACGCGAGTTTTCGTTGTCTTATAATATTGCTGCAGCCGAGAGTCTGGATGTATATTTTCCAGCGATTTTTCTATAATATTACTGCACGCTTTCTTTGCGTACTCTTTTGTGCTCATAGGCGCAGGTGCGCGTGATTCGCTTTCGATATAATTCAGCGTGTTTTTCGTATCGGCCCCTTTTGTTAGCGGGGGTTTTTGTTTGCCGAATGGACGAATAAGTATGTACATCTTATTCATCGCTATGGCTCGTTATTTTGATAATTTATATCAAGTTGGATGTAGTTCGGTTATTTGAGGTTTTTTATTTCGTTACTTTTTAAATATCGATTATATAATTTCATGCTTTTTTCGGTAGAATGAATGGTCATAAAGATTTCGATTAAATTAAATAACTTTATTAGATTAGTAAGTACTGATTGCATTTTTTGAATATTAAGCTAACAAATATTTCCGTACTACGTAGTATTATGAACATTTTTTCTAATTTATAATTTGTATGAATTTTATCAAAGATATCCTACTGTCTTCACATAGATTATAACAAATATATTTAGAGAAAAGAAAAAGTCTAGTTTTTGGTATAAAATATAAAAAAAAATCTGAAATTTAAATGCTATAAATTATTACATTAAAATTTATATTTATCAGGTTATTCGTGAAAAATTCTTGCCGTCATTAGCGTATTTTACTCACCTCTATATATTTATTGCACTGCACCGCAATTCTATCGTACAGCAGATCAGAATACAATCGTGCGCTCTAAAAATATTTTCGCTAGTTATACCTTTCGACAAACTACATATATTACCTATCGATTCTTGTACCAATGCCGTGCAACGATATACTATAACTAATAATTAAAATGTATTATTAAATTGCCAGCACTTTGGAAAGCTTAAATATCTTGAACTTTTCCATCACTCTTACCAAGAAACACTTGAGAATAAACCAGCCAGATCGATCGACGAGAAGAGTACACAACACAACCATATCCATGCTCTATCCCTCGAACGCAATCACCGGACAGATAGGAAAAGAAAAGAAAAATCTATCTCTCTCCTATTCACGACTCTTCAATTCCGCATCTCGGTCTCCTCTCTCTCCTTTCTCACGAGAGCTGTCCCTCGCGCTCGCTTACATACACCGGCGCGCAGAATTGTGCAGCGGCGAGCAGCGCAGGGTGTGCGGTCGTGCAGCGCGAGAGAGCTCGATGAAAAAAAAAAGAAGAGGACAGAAAAAAAAGGATGGAAGGAAACGAAAATCGCCGCGGCGCTCGTTTCAGTCGTCGAGGCCAAGGTCGTTGACTCTCTCTCTCTCTCTCTCTCTCTCTCTCTCTGTCTCTCGCTTGGCTCTTTGCTTGCCTTTTAGCTGTGCAGCGTCCCTCCCTGATGCAACAACCTATACATGGGATTCGAAAGGGATAGCAGCTTTGTTTAGCGTGAAATGTACTAGCAATAATATACTTGAATGAGAATTTTTGCTGCAACGAGGTGCGTTGCATCAGTTTGTAGAGCATATAGATATGGTATAAATCTTGTGAAATTGTAAACACGTAGGTTTGTACTAAAATTTCTTCGATATTGTATATTCGACTTTATGTTCGCTAATGTACTCTCAATATTATTTTATTAAAGCGATTTTACGATTATATTATTAATAGCCCCTTTTAAATGAATAACTATATGTTCATAATGTCAGATAATTACTAAATTATTTACAGGTATTTGAGTATAAGTTTGAAGTAATAGAAACGACTCACTGAAAAAATCGTCTTCTCCTTCATGTAATAAAAGTTTGATTAAAATAATAATGTAATATCATAAATGATGTCTTACAACACTCGGAATCATCTACTTGTATATACAATTTAAATGCTGCAAAAATTTAATTTTTATTTTCTCAATAAATTTTCGTAATTCACATATAGACTATATTTTTTAATTTATTGAACTTATTTGTCGTAAACGACTGCAAGTATTCTGGACATAACTACTGCATAGAGATTTTTCATTCAGCCTTTGAACGCATTGAATATAACTGTATAATGTTGGTACTTGAGCTCCGAAAATTTCTATATTGTATCTAAATTAAAACAACAGTTATTCGTTATAAAAAAAAAAAGAAACATTTTTCATCCATACTTACAGAGTTCCAAATATCACGCGTACGCTTACAATCTCACGATGTACGAAATGTAGAGATTTAAACAAGAGGGATAGAGAGAGAGAGAGAGAGAGAGAGAGAGAAAAGGGCGGAAGAAGCCTGCTCGTATCTCGTACGGGGCGTAGCGGTACACTACTCTAACCTACACACACAGAGAGACAGAGAGAGATAGAGAGAGAGAGAAACCACTCGCTTCCACATAGACACCGTACACGCACATGGGAACTACGTATATTTTAGCTAGACTGCTACACGCGTTGGAGAGGCATTATGCAAAAGCCGCCTGAAATCGCGCGCGCGCTGTCTTTTCCACTGTCTCGGGGCACCAGCTGGCAGGGACAGAAGTTATCTCTCACTCGCTCACTCTCTCTTCGTGCACCTTCCTACCCGGGGTTTTAAATAGGAGCAAAGATCTAACGGTTAATTTCCGCGCGCAAAGACGTCTGTTATCTGCTGCGAGCGCGTACACTGCTTGCCGAGGCTCGACGAAGGCCCTCCTGCGAGCTCGCGAGACAGGATGCGCTGCTGCAGAGAGCCGCTCGCATCGGATATATTCCTCTCTCTCTCTCTCTCTCTCTCTCTCTCTCACTCGCTCTTTCAAGGTATATATACGTGCGGCGTTTTTATTTTTGCGCGACAGATGTTTGTGCATGCGCGTGACCCCGAATTCGGCCTATCTCCTCGAGATTGCACCGCTGACTTAATTAATACGCGAAGCCGTTCTGTGCCGCTGCCCTGCCCCACGGGGATCTTATCGGGCTCCCGATGCTAAAATTAGCGAAAACTTCGTTTCAGGCTCCGGAGTAGGCGAATATAATTTCATTAATTTCGACCGGCTCCCGGTGATGTATAAGTTAGGCGCGTGCGCGCATTGTATTACTTCGAGTGCTGCTTATGCGCATCGATTAGCCTCCGCAGATCCCGCAACGATGTGTGTGTGTGTGTGTGTGTGTGTAGTACCTACTCGAGGTATTAAAGCTCATCGCCAGAGAGAGTCTGTTATGAGCGGAGTTTATTAAATCCAACAAAGCGTGAATTCGAGATGATGCGATATCTTGCATCTCCGCGAGGATTTGTTACTTTATGCACTGGATATGTTAATTTGCCATGCGAGTGTATGTGGATTATCTCGCGGTTGTGTATATACCGGTAATTAAGTTGCGAACGTTTGCGAGTGTCAAAAAAATGTATATTTTTGAAATTATACGATATCTTAGCAATGTAATCTACATTTCGGAAGATGGCAATGATTTCAAAGTTCTAACTCGTTCTAAATAAATCTTTAGTTTTGAAATATTTTTTCGATAATAAATATCTGTAGGAATAGCGATACAAATAATAGATTAACAGAATAGAATAATAAGTAGAAATGGGAAAATCAGTAGAAACAGATTACATGAGTATGTACACTTTTGTTTTGGATGTAATTCAAATATATTAAATCTTTACTTACCTCTGAAAATAAACGTTATTTGCTTTAATATAAGTACAAAGATATAACGGTACTACTTCGATAGCAGACCTGAGCGGCTACGCAGCTTTTCGGCCCAATCAAAATTTTCGTGATTTCCTGCGCACAGAAACCCACAGAGAACAAGCATAAGTCTCGAACATAAGTCTCGAACATAAGTAGCATCCCCGCTGTATGCCTTCAACACCTATATACAAAATACAAATAACGAAAAACAAAAAGGGACTCGCGGGCTTAGTAGTAGATGTCGGTGCGCATTCGAGACACGTACACACACGCGCGCGGTTTCCCTCAGCAGCGGGAGCGAAATAATCCGATCGGGCGATCGATCCGACCGGTATTATACGCGCGTCGGACTGATTTTCAGCCGAGAAAGTCAGTGCTGGTGCACTGCAGCAGTCGCGGGGAATACGTTTCGGTGGTAGGCTCGTTTATCCACGTCAGACTCGCTCGCCGGCATCGTAAAACCCCGCCGCGTTCCATTACACGCATCTCTCTCTCTCTCGGCGCTCCGCTCTAAAATCTGCTGCTGCTTAGCTATCGGCTTTCCATATTTTCCCTGCCTTCGCGGGCTTTTCTTTTCCACTCTCTAGATTCTCTTCCTGCGCGTGTGTGTGTGTCTTGTTTTGCGGTAGGAAAAGGGGGGAATCGCGGCTCGGTGTAATTAAGGCGAAATTTATGTCGATTTTTACGATTGATTGTGGACGCGGTGTAAAATTTCTGCCGCGCGAAGCTTTTGGCTCAACGTTCGGGGGGGTTGTTTGCTCGCGGCAATTATCGTAAAACGAGATTGTGCGTAACAAATTGTGATAGAGCGATGATTTATGGTAATTATTTTATGTGGAGCTACGCGGTTATTTTTTTCTTATATTTTTTACCGACGTTAAGCTTAGATTGATTACGAGGAAGCAATCGTTATTTTCTAACCTTCTTATAGCCGCGAATATGTGCGTACACTTAGGTATATTCTTTTTTTGGTTTTAGAAAAATGTTTGTATCTCATTTTACGTTCTTGTATTATTAGATACTTCGTATAACTTTGTCGATTCGAATCGTGCAAAGTAATTAGAATCGGCAACTGTTATATCAAGAACTTGAGCTGATCATGTGTATTAAATTATTCATTTAATCAGTGTTTGTGAAAATATTTCAGTTTTTGAAAATATTTTTCCAACAATGATTCTAGCATCGATTAAGTTTTTAAACATACTAGCAGTTCGAATTCAAAATTTTATAATAATAATTTTGTTTTTGTAGAATATGATATCTAAACTATATCAAGCTCGAGAAACCCACATTTAATTTTGCGAGTCTTATTTTTCTCAAAGTAAACAGTTGCCAGGGAACATTGAAGGAAACGATATAAACTAGAGTAGACTAAACACGCAGACAATTGCATCAAGACGAGCAGCAAAAGTATTTGACGAGGTATCCGTTACCTCACATAGTCATTGCCGTAATTGCTGCCGGCAATTGAATAAATAATTCCAATTCTAAATTCGCCGTTTTTCTCTCTATCGCCGTCCATCTCTCTCTTACTCTGTTTCACTCTCTCTCTCTCTCTCTTCCTCCGAGGCGATGCGTTTTGTGGGAACCAGGAAAGGCGCGCGCGTGCAAACAATGCGCCTTAACGCTAAAGAGATTTGTTTCTACGAGTCGCTTCCGGTTTAGAATGCGCGCCCCGCGTAACGGCTCCCGGGGGCCAGCAAATTCTTTCGCGGGACGATTTACCTCTACCGGTGTGTCTGCGGTGCACATACTCTAGACACACACACGCACACACACACATATATATATGTGTATATATGTTACATGTATACAGCACTTTCGCACTGCGGATGAAACGCTGTTGCTGGTATACTCGCGTTACCAAACGATATGTGGGATTTTTTCCGTGTGTTTAAGAGATGCCAGTGAATAATGGTCGGGTTGTGCCAGACGTGTAAGTGTATATATACAGATACCGCAGTTTTCTTTTCTTTGCTGAGCTTTGTTGCAGGCCGTGTAATGGCTAAACGAACTGTTTGTGAGCTTTTCGCTTGTAGGAAAATCCATACCAGTTGTACAAAATCGAAGGAAATAATTTTTTTTAATACAAATTATTTGCTAAATTGACATTTTGTAAATGGGTAATACCCGTTAAATGGATAAAATAAATAAATAAGTGGTGTACTCAAAACCTTCTCGCAAAGAAGCAGGAGAAATAAAATCACACACGTAAAATACAAAACAAACAAAATTGGGCAGCATTCTCATCAACGATCAAAACAACGCAGATTTTCAAAGCCGCGCAATATCTTTCTCGTTTCCCTCGAACTGATATGCATTCAGCAAGAGCGATACATACTCACCCCCTCGCGCAGGCGCACTTTATGCAATCGCGAGCGACATAAAAAATCGTCATGCCCAATAATCGGCCTTAAATGTAAATAGGCCTCGTTGATTTCTTAACTGGAACGTCAATCGCAGCAGCAGCAACAGCAGCAGCAGCAGTAGCAGGTCCATCTTACACAGACACACGTGCACATGTACACGGGGGCGAATGAAGGGAGAGAGAGAGAAAGGAGTCAACCACACGATGCGTTTAAAGGTGCAGACACTCTAGCGCACAGCCGTTAAACTCGGTGGGATATATAATATCCCTCTCCCGAGCGGCTCGTTCCGCGGCTATGCGGCCGCTGCACGTAGAAGTCGCTACTACTTCTCCGGCCTTATCTGATGCGCTTGTATCTGCCGCGAGCTGCTTCCGGTCTGTGTCTTTCTATGTACCTACTATCTCTCTCTCGCTCTCTCTCTCTCTCTCTTTCTCTCTCGCGATTATCGTAGAGTCTCCGCTACAGGGTATATACCGAGAGAGAGAAAAATTCGTGTCTCTCGTACGTGTCAGCTCCCTGACGATCCGTTCTCCTCCGCTGCTCGTCTCTCTCTCTCTTTCTCTCTCTCTCTCGTCTCTATTGATGCTCCTTCTTTTTGTTCGCTTCCTTTTTGCTTTCGTTTCGGTGCGGGATGATCGAATCTTGGGATCGCGCGATGCCCAGTGTGTGTGTGTGTGTGTGTGTGTGTATGAGCGCTGCAAAGTTGTCGACTCATTCCCAAGCGAAGTTCGGATTGGTCTCTCTTAGGTTTTATTGGGTTATCGTACGTGGAAAATGATAGGTCTGCGGCGGTACGAGCCGAGTGAATGATAGTGACAGAGGGACTATATACAGTTTCTTTTTTTGGCGTCGCGGATCACGAAGGGCTGGTGTGTGCAGTCTCATTGTAACTGCGCCTTTTTCTTTATATTGAAATAAAAATGTTCAGTAAGAAATACTTAAGAACGTTTGTTTATTGTATTTTTAGCTGACACGATTATTCCTATATTTAAATATACCAAGTATTTTACGTCGAAGTAAATGTTTATTTTCTTTTAAAATATCAGAATAACTGATGTTTTTAATGTATGAGAATCGACGGGATTATGAGTGAACCATGTTTGAAAAGAAACTCTTTAATACGCGTAGATAGAATTTGAAAGAATAAAAATATTTATGTACGTTCCCTTTACAACATTTTCTCGAGAAAAAGTTGAATAACTTTTTAAAATTATATAGCATTAATTATCTATGTTTCCAGTTATTGCCCTCTAAAAGAAAAAACACGTATACTTTAAATCCAAGGAAAAACACAATGGGACAAACTTTCCAAATGACTCTCGTCTCCCGGTACGAAAGCTCAACAAAAAGAGAGAAAAATCAACACAGAGGAGAGAGAGAGAGAGAGAGACCAGCTCCTCATCTAGAAACTCGGCAAAACGCACTGCTTTTCTACTCAAAAATAGATGAAAGCTCGTTGCCGCCTCGGTAAATAAGAAAAAGCACCTCGTGAAAAGAGCGTACAATTTTTTTTGCGCAACCATCAGCGCAAACTCACTCTCTCTTTCTCTCTTTCTCTCGTGCGGTCTTCAAGTCAAGATGAGAGAGAGAGAAAAAAAAGAGAGATGAAGAAAGAGGAGGGAGGGGAGAAAAGAGAAACCTATCGGGCGGCGAGTATCACAAAAGGAGCCGCTTCGTATAAGCGAACGTTTTCTTCTTCTTCTTCGTTCTTTCTCTCTCTCTCTGTTTCTCTCTATCTCACTCGCTCCCCCTCGTCAAGCGGCTCTCCGCTCGTGTATATTGCGATCGGACTCGTGCATCGCCGCTTTCGTCGACGGCTGCGTACAGAAAATTTCCGTGTTTACTCAGACGCGACTTTTTCGTGCGCGCGAGATCGCGCGCCTCCTCTGTTCTCTCTATTCGGTGCGTGCAGAGTTTCATGAAAATCCGATCCTTGCTCGATGTGCGCGAAAGTCTTTCGATAGATCGCTACTGGCTGAAGTATTGATATAGCTAAAATGTAATTTTTATGAATTTTTATATGATTTCAAGAATGGAAATAGTTACCTACGTGAAAATCATTAGTATAAAATTGCGTATGGATACGTCCTCGTGTTAAATATGTAAGAGGGAGCGATTTTCATAATAATATAAAATTAATAAATTTTTCTTTATTCTAAAATTAATAATGAAATTGGGAAATAAGTAGTAACTATAAAATTATAAAAGTAAATTTAAATTTAATTTTTACAAAAGTATTTACAATTGACCGATCTATCGTGAAAAAACACGTGTGCAGACATTAACACTTGCAAGAATGGTATTGCATAAGTATACGCCACATTAGATTATTTTCAGTTTCTCATATGCTACAGGTACATTTCAGCACTAATAAGCAAGCAATTAAGTTTTTCAGACGCCTACATACTTCGCTTTAGCAATACACTATGTATTTTTATTTGATAACTCAAAATTAATTTGTTAATAGGTAATTAATATAGTTAAAAAAAACTTTTATTGGATCTAAAGCGCGATTTCGGTATGAAAAGCTCAAACTTTAAAATGGCTTATCCGATATAGTTAATTTAAGTAAAAAAATTGCCCCCATATTGGGTCCGGCATTTTAAATTTTCTAATTTTTACCGCAGAATCGTAATCAGTGGCCTCACAAAACCTGTAATTAAGTGATGATTTTAATGTTTCGGGCAAAAAATGTGCTCCTGAAAGGATTAACTACTTAGAGTCTAGTAACATAATAAGACTCATTAATATAAAACCTTTATCTTACTATTTGTACACTGCGTAAACCCATATATCCTTTTTTTCACGTCATAAAAAACATCGGTACCACTGTGAAATTACATTTACCCCTGGGGAATGGCAATCCAACAGTCTCTAAAAACAAATGCCTCATAACCCAAGCCTTCGAAGTCTTCAATCCTTTTTGAAAGAAAGGCACAGATATCGACAGAGCTTTGTTCCTCTCTTCTCCTTCGTCGCGTTGCATCGCGCACACACGGGAAACCAGTTTCGATCGTCCCCAGTTCTGATGCGTACACACACACACACACACACACACACACACACACACAAACTCGCGTATACTACACGAACGAGCGAGCGACTTCCGATGGTCCCTCGACCATCGCCTTATCCACGCGTGCCACCGACCAACCAGCCTCACGCACTAATTAATGTTAAAGATGACTAATTGATCTGTTATTCGAGCAGCTCGTTCTCTCTCTCGCTCTCTGTCTTTCTCTCTCTCTCTCCCTCGCGTACATACGCACTCGCCCTTTTTTTTCCTGCAATTCTCTCGTGCGTTGAGCCACAACTTTTTAGGCCAAACCTGGGACTGATGGATATACGGCAATTAATCAGTCGCTGATTGTGTAGCCGGTGTATATGTGTGCAGAGTGTGGGTTTGTGTGCGACTCTGCGCCAGGCTCGTGTGACTAAGCGGTGCAGATTGGATGAAAATTCGGTCGTTCTCATGATCCTATATATTGGCTGTGCGCTCGGTCGCCTTGGCAGAAATTCGAGACGTCGGGTGATGCATGTCCAAGTCGTCTATGTGCAACGATATTTTTTGCGAGCTCGTATAGACGGTGACTCTTACGCTTCAAATGATTATTGAGCGTACAGAGAGAAAAATAAACGATGAATAAATGATGAAGATATTGTTATTATTTGTTCATCAATGTTTTTATATTTAATCTATGAATAGAATTATTGCAAAATTAAATATGAACTCATATATAAATTACTCGCTGACAAAAATATTGCTATAGGCATTTTAAAGCTTTATGTTTTTCTAATTATTTAGCGTTAAAAAACGTTAGTTATTTTTAATTTTTTTATATAAAATTATTTCCTATTTTCCTTGGTCAAGTCGTTTAACGTTGCACCATCAAACGAAGCCGCATATATTCGAGTGTAGAGCACTGTTTTGAAAGTATTTCAAAGATCTCCCGCTCTTGCTACTTCTCGCTTAACTGCGAAAGAAAAGAATCTGTTTAATATAAAAGGTCAGAGGAGAGGCGCGAAAAAGTAACAAAACTCGCGCGGGCCCCGTTTAACGAATAAATTTCACCCCAGCCGCCGCGGACAATAGAAAAATATCAAAGCGTTAAATCACCCGAAAGGTAGGTTTCGTCAAAAAGTAATTTGCTTGCGCGCCGATCTTCTCTCTCTCTCATATAATATTTCACCGTTAAAAAAAAGGCTCACTCTCTTACGAGTCGATTCTGATTGGCGCTCATTGGCCGCTTCGCTCGGACGTTTACTGCGGGCGCCTCGCTGCAACATCCTGCCATCAATATTGCCCGTTGACAACTCGAGAGCTCTAGTAGAGAACAACCATGTATACGTGTACATGTGTGTGTGTGTATATCTCTGTGTGCAAAGGCCCCGGAGGCCACGGATTTCGCGAGATAGAATATTGCATTTTGTTTGCTCTCTCTCTCTCTCTCTCTCTCTCTCTCTCTCTCTCTCTCTCTCGACGTCTCTCGTTGTCTTCTTATACGCTTTTTTTCTCTTGCTCGTTGCACGCTGACGCTCTTTTGCCCTTTTTGTACCACCGACCGATATACGTGTTTAGATCTTCCTATTTTTTTGTTGTCTTGACGCGCAGACTTATATATGCAGAGGAGATGTTACATGTGTTTGCGAGATTTTTAAATGTTTTACGGCGTGTGGGTTGAAACTAGGTCTGATCAAGTGCGGCGAGGGAATTATAAACAAGTGTGTAAATGACGAATAACAAGAGTTAAGTACAAGAATAATAAGGTAAGTAGTCAAAGACAGGAACTGGATAGACTAAATAATATTGAAAACTATGTATCTGCTTTATTTATCGTTATTCATAAAGAACGAAATCGCAGTTAGTTATAACAATTCAGAATTAATACTATTCCTTTCAGTCTTCGAATGATCGATTATTAAAAGAAACTCAAATCCTAATACTCTTCCGTATCTCATGCAACTTTGTTCAGACTTTCTCTTACAAAGTAAAACTCCATTAAATTGATTTCTAACTTTTGTAATTATCACAAACCTGAAGCGAATTGGTACGTTGCCAAAAGTATGAGCTTTTAATCACGAGTTCGAAAGCGCCTTTTCTCCGAACAACATAAAACTATACGAAAATTGAAAATCTCGTCGTGCACGAAAGTTCGTCCAGTCTCCTTTTTACCTTAGGACAAAAAAAAGGCATAATAGAAAGAGAGAGAGAGAGAGAGAGAGAGAGGAAGAAAGAGGAAGCTCACAAATCTTGGGGCTACCCAAAAACTTTCAGTCATCCCGGCCAACGTCAACGCCCATAAAACTCGCCGGTTCAAAATTAAATGCAAAATTGCCTTTCAAAAGCCAATAGATTTTCAAAGCAAACTCATTTTGCATACGTACACTATACACGGAGCTACACAACACACACGGGCTCGGGCGCATCACGATTCGCGCTCGCAGCTCTCCGTATATACATCCAAGGGATGGAAGCGAGAGAGAGAGAAAAAGTGACGTATGGGTCTCCCCGGTAAATAAACTATTAATATATTGTGCCTGGTGTGTATATAACCTCAGCTCGCTGTGCATTCCTAACCATATTGGTTTTGCCCGCCGGTGAAGAAAGAGAGAGAGGGAGAGAGAGAGAGAGAGAGAGAGAGAGAAGAGAGGAAGGAACGAGAGCCGGCGCCTGAAGATCCTGCGGCAGCGTATCTCCTCTCGCTCTTCGAGGCAGAGATTTACGAAGCGCAGAACAAATACGTAAATTACCCGGCTGAATTAATGGAGCCGAGCATAACGACCTTTCCGATTCACGCGTCGACGCGTCACCCCCTCTCCTAAACTATACTCCTCGTCTCTCTCTCTCTCTCTCTCTCTCTCTCTCTTCCTTTCAATTTTGCCTTTGTCACTCTTCTTCTTATTTTGCAATTCGTCTTGGGTGCCAGTTTTGAATATATATATATTTTAAAAACGCGATTTCGCAGTCGTCGAAATGGATGGTTAATAAACTCTGCAGCTATGTAGTTGCGAGGATGATGTTCCTTCCCGAGGATGGCGTTACGTGAAAGAGTGAGGTTCGACAGAATTGTTTATGTATTTGGTATTACTATTATTTGATGTACCGAGTATGAATGTTTTAGATTGAAAAGTCGATTAAATTAAAAGATACTTATTAATACACAAAGCTTCAGAATTTTTCATTTCATAACATACTTGGCGAGCTAAATATTTGAAATTTTTGGTATATCTAATTTTTCTCTACTGAATTTTAAATGCAAAATTCCTAAATAAGGATCTGTAAACATTAACCTACATTTTTTTTTTAATAATTGATTTCCATTTTCCTTTCTGATGTCTAATAGTTTCAAATGTTAAAAAAGATAATTTTAAATAAATTACTAATTTTTATTCTTACGATTCTTTACATAATGTAAAAACATCTCATGTATACAAATATTTGATTAAAAATTACTGTGCAAGATAAACCTTCTGAAAATGAAACGTTTAAAATAAATCATGTAAGAACTGTATTTATTATGTAGCTTATTTTCTAAAATTTATTCTGTATACATTTTTCGATCGCTACACCTAATATAACGCTAACACTATAATAATAAGAATAATTGATAAAAATACACAAATAAAAACGTTAAAAGTAAAATAATAATTCCTAAAAAATATATAAATCATACGGTATACACATAACCACTGGACGTCTTCAAAAAGATATACCGCCACTACTTTGAGGCGGCCAACGACCAAAAAAAAAAAAGCCGGTAGCAGCGTAAATCACGGAAAGAGCAAACAAACCGTCCTTGTCGTGTAGTCGTTCGCGTGAGTCGCTATATACCTCCTCTATAATCGCTTCCTAATACATCTCGGCACACATATCGGACGTATCCCTATTTTTCCTCCATTAAAAAACAAAAGAAAAAAGGGAGCAAAGCAAGAAGCCCGCAAGACGAGATCTGCGGCGGTACCCGCGCAAATACGCACGAAATCCATCCGGGATTCAGGGAATAAGCCTCCGTCGGTATATATATATGTATATATATACACACGACCACACCGCGCGCTGTGCGCGAACAATTAGGCCGCGGAAGTGTAACATCAATCGGCGAGCAAAGGGCAAAGTGGTTTCGCAGGGGACGACGGAAGAACAAAAAAATAAAGAACCGGGCGTATATAATAGTAATAACGAGCAAGGCGGTGATCTCGATTACAGTGCAGGAGCTGCGGCGTTGCGTGCGTGTCCCTCTATATACTCTTTCGTTTTCTTCTCTCTCTCACTCTGGCTGCGCGTGTGTGTATCTCTCTAATTACTTCCTTTGTAATGGCGGTGTTCCGTGAGCTTACAATGCGACTCCGTATATACCGGGCGATTAGATACGAGCGAGGTGTAATGCGCGCGCGCGCCAGAGAGCGCACCGAATTACATGCGATGATAATAAACTGTTGATTTTTTCCCTCTTATCTGCGGGGGCGTTTTATCGGCGCGCGAATTTCTGATAATGCCGGGAGGACGAGAGAGAGAGAGAGAGAAAGGGAAAGTGGAACTTGAGCGATACGTCGCTATATATGGGAGGTGATAAGTTCCTTTTTCGAGTATACGGATTGGGTGGTGTGTTTTGTTGTAAGCTTTACTTTATCGCGTTTCGGTGATTCTTGCGTTGGACAGTACTTGACATGCTTCCTAAAAGAAGTCATAATATTTGGGGCTGATATTGTGATTGTTGTTGATAAATATGACGCGAGTAATAAATGTAGTCGTATACATTTTTAGTTTTACATCTGGTAATCGTAAATATCAATTTTAACTATGAGAACCAGCTGTGAAATGTATGAAACATTATATATAAATAGGAATAGAACTATTTATTTGAAAATATTGTACTTAATTCTGTAGTGGAAATGTGCTATTCATGTGGAAAATTATGCTAATTATAGACTGACGAGGTCTATTATATATATCTTAGTTATAGGAAGGATAACAGTTTTCCAAGAATTCCGGTGTACTTATATCTATATTTAACTTAAAAATGTTCTCGATATCGAAATGAATATTCTCTCAGTTATAATCTTGGATAGCACGTCAAAATATAAGACCGATCCAATTCCCAAACTAATATATCTCACCTGGAACATCAACAACTTTGTCCGAGAATCAATCATCGAATCTGTTAACGGCGACATTAGCATTTCCTCTATGTAAGCCAGTCGAAACTGCCTCGAACAACCTTTTTTCCCATTGCACAAGCATCAAAATCTCTGTATACATATATGTGTATATTACACATACACACCAACGTCGTCGCTTCTTGTTTACTCTTCTTTTTCTCTATCTCTCTCTCTCTTCATTCTCTTGAACGTCCGCGCACGAGCACGGATTTTTTTCTCAGGCTGGTGGTATAGGGTCGTATTTTACTATTTATCACCGAGCGCGAGAGTAGAGTCGAGAGAGGATCGAGAGAAGTCCCGTACAGTAAGTGACAGACACGGGCTACCGCTGCATAACTATACAAGCGTCATTATACGAAAGAGAGAAAGAGAGAGATGAGAGAGCGAGAGAGAGAGAGAGAAGAGATAGTCGCGCGCCGTGAGACGAAGTATTGGCCTCCGAAGAATTCGCCCGGTAATAGTCGATGAGTCTCCGGTTATTAAATACCGACGTCTCTCTGCTTCTCATCTCCATTGCCGCTCGCCGATTTATCTTATTTTATCCCCCCCCCCTTCCTCCCCCCTACTCTTCCTCCTCTCTTTTTATTCCCATCTCTCTTTTGATTTCGAATGTTGTAAAGCGGGTGAAAAAGGAACGCGAGGAGAGATTTGAAGAAATATATATTAGTAATAAAACGTATAGAGAAAATGATAAAATGTATATCAATGGTGTGTCTAGTAGAAAAATCCGACTATAAAAGAGATCGGCTTTAAATTTATACCTTAATTTACGATCGTAATTAAGAGATAACGTTTTTATATATGTAACACATAAATTATGATACACTCGAAAATTCTGACCCAATTTCCTGTCTACGGCCTTTTAGATCGAAAGCGCGGTCCAGCTTTTATTGTGCCTCGAATCGATAAAACTCAACTGTTATACTTCGCTAATTTGAATCCTTCAATCGTATATATCTAACCAGTTTGCTGTACTCCCACTTTTTAACTGCTACGATATTTAAAACAATACGATAAAATGATGTTTGAAAGATATAAAATATGTCATCGACGAAAGACCGAAGCCCGAGCAATTAATCATATCTCGTGGCTATGGAGTAAAATGTAAATTCTGCGGGCTGAGCTGAAAAAAATGTAGCGTTCTCCAAAATTGATGAGCCTATTTAAAAATAAAGTTGCCAAGTTAATTTTGGAGCAACAGAAAAAATCGGATTTTTTTAATACCTTGGATTATGAAAGAACGATTACTAAAAATAATTTTGGCCGTATGCTTCTTAAATAAAGACGAAATTTTTTAAAAACTTTATATAAATGAGACAGATAAATGTTATTTTAGATTAAAACTACTCAAGATAATGAATATTTACACAATGATTTTATGAACAATAAATTTAATTTTCATTAAAATGTAAAGTTTCTTTTCATTACTGCATAAGATTATCAATAACGTATTAAATTTTGTTTAAGTTTGTTTTGCTCAGTGCAATCAATTTAAACATATTTCAAGAAATTCATTACTTGCGTTTAAACTCTATATGATTAACGTTGCAAACTGCAATTAACAGTAATCCTAAATATAAAACTAGGTTTAAAACTCATCATGAAACTCCACGGCTCTCGCAAAACAGCAGCGATAAAAATTACGTAAAACTTTTTAAGAACCCATGCCGATCCCTGACCATTTTTTCCCCCGCAGATATTCCAATAAACTTTATTCCTCACTCAGTCAACTTTATTTTCAATTTCCCTCGACGTTTAACCGTCTCCCCTTTCCCATTGAAAATCATTATTTCCTCCCTCTCATTCCGAATAAAACTCAACCGCCAGCGGCTCCTTATACCACAATTACATTTGACATTATACGAGCGAATACGCCTAGACCCATTCGCTATTCGCGGCTAAAATAAAGCGCATCCATATAACTTTTAATATTACCACCGGCATTCTACCGGTTCCTATATACACACACGCACACGTATATTTCTGTCTTTTTTTTTTTCAAGGTATAAACCGGACATCGCCGATCGTAAATAACCCGAAAGAATCCCGTGCGCGCGTGCATTTCAGTAAAACACGCGCCGCCTCCCCGAAGCAACGGCAACAGCAGCACCAGCCTCCGACTTCCCTTATTCTCGAGATGAAAATATAGATAAGACCGAAATTCTGAGTTTCGAATGTGTATATATATATATATATAAAAAGGTACAGAATGGAGGGACTACTCGCGGTGACGATTAAATGCCCGAGCGCGGCCGAAGATTTTTTAATGTCACCTGCGCACGACGCTTCGGGGGGGAGATGCATTAAAAGGTAGTTTAGAGATGACTGGACGGGACTACCGACGAGTATATGCGCGCTTGTGTATGTGTGTGTATATATAGGTATATAGGAGAGTATAAAGCGCGAGCCTTCGCTCACGACGACATTATATTCCGTGCTGACAGATTTTTTTTCTTCGCTCGCTCTCCTCTTATATCCCGCGATCTGCTGCTGCTGCCGACGCTGCAACCTCTCTTTCTCTCTCTGTTGCTCTCTGCCATGTCATCCTCGGCGAGGCTCTTCTTCTTCTCCCCTCTCTCTCTCTCTCTCTCTCTCTCGGGCCTTCGTCGCTTCGATGAAAGATGAAAATCGTGGCTAATTCAATATTCTTTTCGGTGCCTTAACGGCGCACAAATCAAACGCCATTTGTGCTCGCCTTTTATAGATGTGGCCGCAAAGTGAAAATTTCATCATGGAGAATACTGGAATTATATTCATTTGCTTTTGAGTCAGCACAAAATCTATGTAAAATCGACAATCTTTTTAAACCTATTTAGAAAAGTATTAACATTATTAACTACTGAATAATATAACCTCTAGAACAAATAAAGTTTCACCGAAGTACAAGTACTCGGAGAAAGACAACAATAATTATATTTATAAAATTATGTTATGTAAGCATTTGTTACGAACAGCTCACATTGAAACAAGAAACGTAAAAGAAATATTTCCAATCACTCCAAATACTACTGTATGAATTCTTTCATTGCCTGTCTCATTAGCTTCACCAGTCGAAGATCAAACTCACTAATTACCCAAATATTTGCCTCCCCGTTTAAAATCAAACAAGAGGCCACATTCATTCGTTCGAAAAGTCCGCAGAGAGCCCCCCCCCCCCCTCACACACACCGAACCGTTAATAGAATATCGATAAATATCTCGATCGAAGCCAAATATAATCAAAGCGTATCAGATGCAGCGATAAGGAGAAAGGGGAATAAAGACGAGAAGAAGAGGCTGAAGGAGAGGGGGTAAAAAAAGAAGAAGAGGAGGAGAGGAAAGAGAGTCAAACAAATCGTCCGAAAATCATATCCCAGGGCGTTCTGACCTCGCGAGTTGGCGGCCTCTTTGTGCCGCCGATTTGATGCCTGCGGGTGAGCAACTCGCTCTCTCTCTCCCTCTCTCTCTCTATCTCGATAGGATTTCATCGAGCCGGATGATCATCCTCTCGAGAGTCATGCTCCTGGAGCGAGAGAGGGAGAGAGAGAGAGAGAGAGAAAATGAAAAGGAGCAATGCGGCTACTTCATGTATACCGAGTGACGTACTTGTTGCTCGAGAAAGTAGTCGAGTTGTCATAACAAACAAAGTTAGCAATATTTTTACATCACCGATTTTATGTAGATTTTTAAGAATAATTAAAACATCTTTCTTCGGCAAATCAAGAAGCTTAGCCAAATATCAATCAATTGTACTAATCACATTTATCATCTTATAATATATAAGATAGCTAATAATAAAATTTTAGTGTTTAATATTTCTTAGTCTTAGAACAAATATTTGTTACAAACTCTTTTTATTTTCCTAAATAATCCCACAAAATTTTTACTGAAGCTTATCTCACAAACCGTGTTATTACATGTATTCAGGTGTATAAATATATGCACGATTCGCCATACTCTATACAACGCAAACAAATGCAACGCTCGTCAATTGATAGAACAATCTTTATACCGTCAACTCTTGCATCATCGAACAATTTCCACAAAGCAGCTGCGCACACATTTTCGTGCGCGCCTACAGAAATGGCTACAGTGTTAACGGCTACTTAAACGCCGCGGCTGTGGCTTTCATTAAGAGTGAAGACGTTATCGATTAAGCCGCAGAGTGACTCTCCTCTATCGTGTACACCCGAGAAAGCAGTTACGTTATAGCGGCACACAGCAAACACGATCAATGGAACGAAACATCTACTTCGGGGTGGTCGGTAGCAGGAGCTGATCTATCGAGTGGCCTGCTTATAACAGCCGAATCGATTGCCGCTGGAACATTGGATTCTTTATGTTTGTTGGGATGGCCAAGGAGTAAAAGCACCACGCGTATCGATGATTCTCAAAGTCGAACTTTTTAACTTGCATTACAGAAGATGTTTGATCTACAGAAATTCTTTGACTTATTGTTAACAATGTAATATTTACCTACTTGAATTTAAAATAAACATTAAGCTTTTTGGAAAACCAGTGAATATTCTCGAATGCACAATCCATCGATAATTGAAAAAGCTGCAAGTCAAATAAAAGTGTCCTCCCATACGCTGAACCACCTGTCCATCCCATTCCGCACCAAACCAATCCACTCGGTAACTCTCCAGTCCTACGCACCCGTGGCTATGCTTGCACCAGCATACGCGCATGCGAAATCAACCTGTCCAAAGCCAATAATAAAAAAGGGATAGACAGAAAAGCGAGTGGCCTGCGCGCACGAATATATAAATAATCCGCGGCAGCGGCAGCAAAGCCGCGGTCCCATAATAGAGCGAATACGCTCGCAAGATCTCTCACTTTCGAGGCGCTCGTATATATATATGCACTGCACGCACATAATGCAAGTCACGCGTGTCTCCGCGGCGACGGCGGCGGCGAAGTGTCACGACAAAAGGCGCTAACGAACGACCTGGCCTCCAGAGTCTCTCCCTCTCTCTCTCTCACTTTCCTGCGCTACCGACCTCTCAAAGACCTGCCCGAGAGAGGACGTCGCTACTCTCTCTCTCTCTCGAAGCCTCGTGGCTGCCGCCTTTTGTCATCGCCAACGCACTGCCAGCGCGTGAGTATGCGTGTGTGTGCGCCAGTGATCCTGTGGAATTAAGACGCATGGGTTGTGTGGGCGAGAGGAATGGAAAGCGCGCTCGCGGCTCGATCAATCCAACGACGATGCATGATTGTATAAGGAGTATACCGCGTGATTGGTTCGCGCGCGTCCGTGTGTTTACTCTTTTTCGCGCTTCGTATGTTGCGAATGTTTGGTATGAGGCGAGTTGCACTTTCGCGGCTGATGGAAACGTGTATACCTATGCGAATCGAACACTCGACACTTTATAAAGCGGACTGCTGAAACTGCGAAATTCCAATGATTCGTACAGTCGTATATATATAGTTGTGAAGAGACAAAATCTAGATATATATGGTAATGAACTGTAAATAATGACCGTATCATAAAATATTTCCTCCCGTGTACGTATCTGTTTCTAAATATTTATTCGTTGAGTATGTCAATTTATCCTGTTTTTGTATCGATTGAAGTTCGATACATAAATTATAGCCCAACATGTACCATTCGTATTTTTAAATAAAATTTTGTAAAAGTCAAAAATATTATCAGAAGTTGCTAATTGATGATATAATTATATATTTAACCATGAAGGAAAGATTAGACTTCGCGAGAGCTTGTTTCATAAATTATTTGATAAACATAATTAGTGATATAAAATAATCTCTCGCGCGATTGCTACAATAAAAACGGTCGAAACTCTTGTATACGCCACATATATAACGTTTACCTTCCAACAACATTTTCAATTTCTCGACGAACATTTCACTTGTACCGTTTTTAAGAAGACGTCATTCGCGTATTTACTCAACGCGGTGATTTATTAATACCAGAATTACGTTATATTATGACAGTTACCTTGCATTTTCGTAACCCAAACATACACGCACAATTCCTACTTCTAAACAAGGAGGAAAAATTCACGCGCTATAATTTTATTACCTTTTCATCCTCGCTTCATTTCTCAGGCGACATCAGACGAATGACGCCGCAGATGTGTATATATTTACGACACGCGCGGGTCGCAATATTTGGCGAACGCACAAAGCTGCAGCAACAGCGGTTGGTATTTTCATAGACTGCAGTGCTCACGGGTGATCGATTCTCTCTCTCTCTTTGCAAGCGCAGCCGATCAAAACCGAGAAAAAAAGAAGCTGAAAGATGTAGAAACGAGATGGAATGGAAAAGAAGAGATAGAAGTGTGTGTATGTGAGTATATATATATGTGTGCAAGCGAAGTATGATTTATGGGGTAGCGATGATTCGACGGTAATCCAGGACGCTAAATACCGGCTTTATGATCCTGTTGCGCGCGCGAGCGGAGAGTCTGTGCGGAGGTTATGTGCACCGGGGACCAGCAGCAATCTCGCATCATCAATCAATGGCCTTCCGGATATTTCACGTCGTCCGGAACTCCAGGCTTGTAGGAAAGCGTTTTTCTTACTTTCTCGTGTGTGTAATAAGCGTTGGCAGATCTGGAAGCGCTCTTATATTGGGTGGCCGAGTCTATCTCTCTTGTTACCTACTCTGAATTGTTTTCGTGCCTCAACGACTGGCTTTGTGCTGTAGAAGTTACGGCGATGACTCGAACGAGCGAGGGATATTTACTTTCACTGAACTTGTATGAGTTATTGTTAAATAGGTTTGATTTGGGGAGTAACGATGTGTTTGAGTGCGTTATAAGGCTTTGAGCAGAAATTTTAAGTATAGCTGATGTATGGGAAATAATCTTGTTTGAGGAATTGCTTGAGGTATGGCTCAAGTTTTGCTGAAGTAGCGCTTCGTCTAGTAAAAGAATTCTTGCTGAGATCTTGCAAAGATATGGATCAGGTCTTGCGAAGGTATGGGTGAGATCTTGCTAAGCCAGATGATTTTCTGTAATTCAGCCAGACTTAAAATTGCTGCTGAGAACGTAAGGAAAAATTTTAGCCAAATGGTTAATGTGCCCATTACTACGGTTTATAAGTAGAGGTTACCTTCAAACTTGAATAGATTCGCTGTACGTAAACAAATAATTACAATTATTTAGGCATAAGAAAGCTTATAATATTTACTACTAATTAGAATAGTGTTGTATACAGGAAAGTGACAAATAAATTAATAAATCGGTCTTTAAAGCATACGTGTTCTTGTCGATATTACTGCGGACTTGGTTTCGCAGTATTTGGTGTATGCATACGCCCTGCATCTGTTACTGCGGATTAACATTGGTTTAAATGACCGCATTATTTGGGGCATCCGCAGTAATACCGACTGACACCCTAATAATTTATTCACCGGAGTAACCGTTTATTTGACACGCCGTTTGGTCTTTAAAACGTTTAAAATTGATTTGTTTCAATTATGTATTTACAGCCATTTATGAATAGAAGCCCATTCCTATTTTTTACAGTCGTGTAAATAAAAGCTTACGATTGCAAGTACACGTCAACAATACAGTCACCAGATGATCGTGATCCATCTCTCGTAATTGTTAAATCTGTTTTCGTACGCCACTTGCCCGCTGCGTTGTTTCGATTTCCGATTTTCACCCCTTGAGCAAACATATGTGGCATATTTGGGGAAAAGATTAAGCTGCCTCTGTTTGCACATTGCGCCGTGGCTTTGTCGCTTAGGGTCCACAGCGTCAAAGACACCATCTCTCGACTCTTATCTTACTTAACTCGTTGATCTGCAGCTGAGTTTTAGTTTGTGAATCGTTTGTACACATCGACAACTGTTGCCTGACTTGCCTTTTATCGCCAATCAATTATACTTTTTCACTTTGGATGAAAAAAAATTCTTTGATTGTTCGTTATGTGTTTTATGCTGTTTGAAATTACGATTTCTTTTGTTAATAAATTTTCATTAAAAATGATGCACATATACATATAATCAAAAAGTAAGGAAACTTCATAACCATCTAAAATATTTAGATGAAATACCAACTCCTTTCAGTAAGATAAAACAACTTTCCTTTGATTTCCTAAACAACAAGCTCCATGCTACATTTCACAACAAAGCAAACGCTGAAAGTTATTATCTTGTATTTTCCATCCGAAATCCTAGATCCTTCATCCAGACAATGTCTCCACGCGCTGTAAATATAATAACGATCAACCCCCTGCACAAAGTTTAGAAAGGGTCGTGTATACGCTATCATAACCAAAAGAGAGGGAGAAGCAAAAACTTTCGCAGGTGTTCGCACGTACCATGGACCGAGTATAAGTTGGCCTCTCGATTTCAGCGATGATAAGGACAGAAAATCATCGAGAGCAGCATAGGACGCTACTGGCAGGGGCGTAAATAAAAGGCGTGCATGAAGAGGGAGAGAGGCTCTTGTGTCTGCGCTGTACCTTGCGACTCTACCCTCGATGTGTCCTGTCTAGCGAGAGATGGGAAGATGGGGCGAGTCAGCGTGAAACGAGAATTACGATGCCCGCCGTCTTTTTTGAAAAGGATTTCCTGCTTAAGTGCGCTATACTGTCTGCCTCTATTTTGATGATGTAATTCTCTGTAGGATGTATGCTGAATGTTTGGCAAATGCTTTGTTAGTGCATGGTATTGATCCGAAAGTAGGAAATTGTACATATAAAGTGTCTGGAGGATAAGTATTGATTTAAAGTGAATACTGATCACGAGACCCAAGCTAATTGTGGAAACGCTATTGATTTCTCAAGATGTATGTAAATAATAAATGTTTATTGATTGAAAATGAGTAAAGAGCTATTTCTAGTATTTTAAAACTAACAACACTCAAAAGATACTCTATCTTTCGTCTAGGTTAATAATATCTATGGACTTGGCAGTACGCCAGACCACCCACTGGTATCTCTTTTTTTCTTTTTTGATCATGTGGCATCAACTTTTGATGTAGGTAAGCTTAGTTTATTTCTATTTTTAAGAAAGATTTTTTAATCATATTTTTGCAATGAATTTTTTAAATAAAATTATAACACCTGTGTGACATTATTAAACTTAAATGCATGTGTCTTTGTTGTAAATAAGGAAAACATAATAATTGAGTTTGCAAAATAACATAATTATACTAGATGCCATTTAAAAACTGTTAAGATCTGCATTGAATAATATGTATGCGCAGTCACGAATATTTAAAAGTGTAAATTCATTCTAAATTAAGAAGAAAAATTTAATGTTTTAGTCGTAAAAGTTGTAGCTTTAGTTACGTAACACAGAGAGAAGTTTTTATTAATTTATAACCATTTTATGTTTTTAAAAACTGCTATGCTTAACTAACTGCTTAAATTACATATATTTATTGATTATACATATATTATCTAGCCACTAAAATAAAATCAAATAAAATCTTATTTTAAATAAAAATTTTAAGTGTAAAGGAAATAGTTTTCAATTACTTTGCAACAAATATATTTGACTTTTATGACAAAAATAATTTATATAACTTGGTTGTAGTTATACATATATACTGCATCAAAATAATTATTTAAAAAATTAAGTTTTTTTTAATCCAAAGTAGCAAGCGTTACGATGCTTTTTTTCCATATGAATAACTAAAAAAAAATATGCTACAATAATATATGTTGTTTTTTTCTGCCTTATCTTCTCCAAAATGTATTTTTTAAATTGTACCCAATAAGCATATTATGTATATATATACAGCAGTCGTGGCCGAGTGGTTAAGGCGTCTGACTAGAAATCAGATTCCCTCTGGGAGCGTAGGTTCGAGTCCTACCGACTGCGAATTTTTTTTACTATTTATTATTTTTTTAAAATAATTTAAATATTGACAGTTTACTTAATTTAATTAATTTAAATATTAATTCTAATTGCTAATAAATTATAGCAGGCATGCATGTAATAGGACAAATCATCTTTTTACCACAATTTTAAATAAAATACGATATTAATAAAATTTATTAATATAATAACAATAATTATATAATTTTTATAATTAATAATTATATTTATTTAATAATAATAATTAAGAATACCCGTGAATTAACACAAAATAAAAATTCTGAAAATATATTCTAAAAAAAATTATGAACCAGAATAGTATTATTATCGTATTAATTAGGATCTTGCATAACATTTTATTTTGTACTTTGATAGTTTATATTAAATATTATTTATGATATTATACAAGTTCAAAATATATATTTATATCTTCTGTAATTTTTGTTGTTTTCGGAAAAATAAAAAGCATGAGTCAATTTTTATACGAACTTCCAAAATATGAAATAAAAATAGTCACGCAAAATTTTAATTAATTTATAATTAATTTCGTAATAAGATTAATTTTTAATAAATTGAAATCATTCTTATAAAATGCAAAAATAAGCTTTCGAAACTTTTTCGTAAGACATCTTATCTTTATCTAGCCTTCATATTTAATTACATAAGAATTATTATGCAATTGCTACATCACAGATTTCAATACACAATTCAAGAAAACGAACTCCTCTTTATATTTCATATAATTGACAAACAAATCTGTTTATGTAAATTGACGATAAAGGTGCTTAACCTCAACGCTGAACCAAACAAGATCAAGAAACTGCCTGAGAAAAAAAAGAGCTAGAGCGAAAGCGAGGATACACCCATAGAAGGCTCAGCGATTCGTCACAGATATTATTTGGCGAGAGAGAGAGAGAGTATAGGAGTGGGGAGGTTAGAGAGGCAAGTTCCCCATATACTTGAACGTCGCACAATACAAGTCAACACGGCTGTCTGCGTAATGAAGTAGTTTTCGAAGGGTCGACACGGGTATACATCCCCAAAGGGGACTTGCTGGTAGCCGGCAAAGCCAGAGGGGTGCCTCTCATAATTGGGGGGCAGTAGCCGATTCTCTCTCTCTCTCTTTCGTTCTCTCTCGCTCGTTTTTTCTGCTCTCCTTCACCACAACCCCCTAGAGAGAGAAGGAGAGGCAATCCCCAGCATATGCTTCCCGTAATCCCAGCGATTCGCCGTGTGTAATAGATAAATAAAGCTCGTGTTTTTCCCGCGCGTGTGTGTGTGTGTTTTATGTAGTGCACTTGGATTGGTGACGACAATCCGAGTTTTTGGTCGGAAGGGGAATTTTTCGGCGTCTAACGAGCTACTGCGGGATCTTTATTGCGACACTGTAGTGTGTCTATTAATGGAATATAGACGGATTCCGCGTTTTGACGTATCGACGGGTCTCGGCTTTCTGGACGCGTGTGACTTGCTTTTTTGTGGAACCCGAGAGTTGTTTTGTGGATTGGGGAGTGAAGTGATAAGTAGGTACTAGATGTGAATGGAGAATTTTCTGTCTTGTTTTACATTGTCTTTTGATATACGCTAGACATGGACTTACTGTAAGGTTATTAAATCAAAACTTTATTATTCTAGTATTAAAATGACATGAATTGGACAAAGCGAGATTTTGAGAAAACTAAAACATAGTGACATATATCTTATCTTTATTCACACTAATTTATCTATGACTTAACAAACAGAATTAGTACACATACTTGTATTTATTGAATATTTGAAAAAGAACGTTTATGTACCGAGCTTCCTGCGAAACTCGTATATTTCAAAGTTAGCTAATACCAAAAAACATAAGTTGTTAGTTTTATTATCTCCAAATTTGCATCACAATCAAACTCATCCTCACCATTCACTCAAGTATACAACTGCTCGGTAGCTGCAATAAATATTACGATTCAACATATAAAAAAAAAGTATCAGATGCTACAAAAAAAATAAACTTAAATTTATAGCCCATCGAGGACTGTGAAACCCTTATATATCCAACCCCATCTCTCATCGCATCTCGCATCTCAGCCTCGCTATTACACAAATTTCGTACAGGGCGCGACGCAATTAGACGACACCGCAGTCACTCTTTTTTTTTATTTTTTGCTCCACCGCCACCTCCTTTCCTTGGATATCTTTCAAAAGCCAGGGCTTTTTACAGTCCATTGTGCGCTGGCCCCGGGCAGATGTTCCATACCGCTGCGCGTTTATTCTAATGTTTCACTTTGCGGCTCGCCGACGGGGGGGTTGGTCGAAACTAACGACGTCGGTGTGTGGAAGCGACTCGCGCGCCTCGACTAATCCGTGTAATTTTTAGGATGGGGTTTCCGCGCGTGAAAAACGGAGACGTTTACGAGGTGTTTGGTTGCGTACGCTGCTTCTGCTTCTTTTTTTTTTTTTTTTTGTTTCTGGGTCATATTTATAGAGTGTGTGGATGGGGATGCTCTTTTGATCGTTGAGGATTTAATTGCGGTGGGCTTTCTTCTCGGGGGTATTGTCGGATTGATGAATGCTCGCGTACATGTTTCTGTAATGAAGTTGGCTCGCATATACAATTGACTCCTTTGGATTGTATATTGGGGTCGACGATTAACATTAAAAGAACATACAAACACATCTGGACGGCTGTTTGCGCATTCAAAGTGCTAATTTTTGCTATCGCGTCAAAAATATTGTTTATCTTCACCAGGTCCCAAGGGGGAAACACGAGCTCTGTAAACTCAACGCCAAAAAAAATGCACAATCACCACGGAATTACCCGCAAGTAATTATTCCACTCGCGTCCATATGCCAAACAATGAGCGCCCGTCAAAAAGGAAATCGATGCTTGGCGCACTTGTCAAAACTCTCGCTTTTACACATTTACACCCACCTTACAGCGTTTATGCACGAACGAATTTCGCCCCGGTTACAGGAAGGAAAAAAGTCGCCCCGACCGACGTAAACGAGTATTATTGTGCGTCAGGCATCGTCGCTCGACACGTCCATATATATATATATATACACGCGCGCGCGAACGCAACAAAAAGAAAAGTCAGAAAAAAAGAATCGAGCTGCGTTACCGTAGAGCTGTCATAGAGTATATATACCTACGTTCGGTCCGCGACGCCGCGCTCCATGGAAAAAGCCTCGGCGTCACTCCTACGACTCGACGGCCCAGAGCCTTCCACCTAACTTCCATGTATAGGTATATATATATATATGAGCGCGCTCTGCTCGTTAGCGTCAGTTTTATATACGTGAAATCGAAAGCGCGCCGACGCGAGTGTGCGTGTGTGTATGCCGAGGGGATGGATATACGGGGGAGTTGCTGCGACTGTGGGCTGTAAGAGCCTGAACGAGAGAGAGAGAGAGAGAGAAATGAAAAACGCTACACGGAAAAAAATCGCAAGCAGTTTCATGAACCTTCAAGCAAAATTTACCGAATAGCTTGAGCTGAACTCATCAAGCAAGATGTGATTGACGGTTATAGAACATCTACAGAACTAGTTCGGTAAATTTTGCTTGATCAATCGAGTAAAAGAAGTTAGGCATACTTTACCTAGCCAATCAAGTAATTATTGCTCGCGCGCGTGCATTTTCTGTCGCTTGCCGCTATAGATGTTTACACCGTGTGATATGTACATAGCAACCGACAAGCGTATTTAATACACAGGGTGTGCAAATTCGGAAAATATTGAATATAAAATTAGGACTTATAAATTAAATAACTTGAAAAGTTAATGTTTACATTTTAGTAAAAGAGAGTGTATTATACAC